>OX579649.1:13170707-13309923 GCA_951230895.1 Carpatolechia fugitivella | reverse complement strand
TGTTGTTTTCACAGCTGTACGATACTTTTTTAATACGTATAATAATTTATAATTTTGCCAGTTTTGGTACGGTAATCAACATCTGGCAAGACTGAGTTATAAGCAGTTTCATCGCGCTCAAACGCCGTTTCGTTTTGATTTCGCTCATGAGCCGTATTATCGCGATTTCTGAATCGGTACGCGAGTAATCGCTGTCAGTACTTTGAGCCGTGAAATCTGATTCGGAATACAGCCGCGATAATACGGCTCATGCATGGCTAGTACCCAAAATAAGAAAAGGTATGCGAATTTTTAAAAATGGAGATGTAAATAGCCACATGAATTAAAAAAATACAAAAAAGGTTTGATATTTATATTTTATCAGATTTTTTGATATTATCTTATGTATGTATGTGCCTGAGTCAAAACTATTGTAATATATACATAACCTACTCGATACTTTTACTATCGAACATCTGGCAACCCTCTAACCTACAAAACTGATTGATGTAAAATATTTCAGTAATTTATCGCCATTTCATTCTTGAATAACGTGTTTTTAATTTTGTTCAACCAAATAAATATAAGACACGTTTTCAATTTTACATTTAAACATTAAACATTTAACTTAAAAAAATAAATAAACAATATGTCAAAGTCGAATTTGACATTACGCTTACGTGAATTTCGCTCTGGAGCATGTTGGGCACAGAACACTATTACTCCTGGCCGTAGAGGGAGAAGCTCCTGGCCGTAGAGCAAAGAGCCGTAGAGGGAGAATTGTCGGAATGTTGGGAGCATGGGCGCCGTTAGCGGAAGATGGCAGCGGTCATGACGCAATCCGTGACGTCACAACGGCTGCCGTAATCCCAATGACAGTGATTCGGTACGCGGTTTTGGGTACTTAAAGTGATGTCAGCGCAGCGCAAATCGGAACGCGGTCTCGGAATGCGCCAAGAGTAGGGTACCCGGCACAGAGAACATTTTAATCATAGATGATACACTATATAGACGGATTTTAATAATACAGGGTATCTAAATAAAAATCACAAATAATCACAATTAAATTTTTAAGTCCCTTCTGTGATCGAAATCGAAGATTTTTAACTATGAGAAAGAGTAGATATGTGTTGAATTCAATTGAATTTACTTACCATCGCTAGGTAACTCAAGACATGAGGATTGTAGAATAATTATTTAGTAAATAAAACCATAATCTATGGTAAAACTACATAAATTAAACGAATAAGTTTTGGTTAGAACATGTGAAATTGAACAATAGCGTCCGTTTGTTCTTGAAACATTTCAATTCAATTCGGCTCGGCTGCGGTACGGCTGGTGCTGAAAATGGACGAAGAAGATGATTACAGTACCTGGACCTATATCACCTTGTGTGCCGAACCAACACTTTACGAAGGATTACGTTTTGCAAAGGACTTGATAATTGCAAATCTAACGCTACGATTAATTATACAGTGTGTTAGTTTACCTCACAACGTGAGACACAGTGTTTCTTTAGTGATTGGGAGCTTCCTTTTGTACTACAGCGTTGGAAACGCATCTACCTGGACTATAGCCCTCACTGCAGGTTCTTACTTATTAATTGTTTTACTATCATTTATTACTAAAAGATGGAGAGGACTCCTGATGTGTGTGTCTGTTATCAGTTTCCTCCTTTCTTGTGAAGTATATATAATTCATCCAAAAATATGGCAGCAAATACGAGGTGTGCAAATGATAGCAGCAATGAAAATTATTTCAGTAGCTATAGAGCTTGATAGAGATTTGTTTAAGCGCACTCTAAATCCTGTGGAATTCGGCGGCTATATTCTCTGTCCAGCAAACTGTGTGTTAGGACCATGGATATCATTCCACACTTATAATCAGTATCTTGATGTTAAGTTTTTATCAAAAAGATGGATCAAAATAATTGTGATTAACCTCTGTATGGCAATGTTATATTTAGTTTTGTCCAATTGCTTAGTACCATGGTATATTGCTGATGATACATCCAAATGGCTGGTTGCATATCGTGATGCGCAAGCTTTTAGGATGTCTCACTATTTTGTCTCTAGTATGTCAATTGTATCCATGGTCAGTGCTGGATTTGGATTGACTAATGATTGCCACTCTGAACTGCAAGTCACAAAACCATTTTTTATAGAGCTACCAAGATCTCTAGTACAAGTTGTGATTTACTGGAACATTCCTATGCACCAATGGCTTAAAAATTATGTTTTTAAAACATGTCAGCCATATGGTCAATTTACAGCTATATTTATTACATACGCTATTTCATCATTACTACATGGGTTGAATTTTCAATTTTCTGCTGTGCTCTTGAGCATAGGCACCTTTTCATATATAGAGTACAATTTTCGCTACAAAATAGCTGCAGCGCTTGAGGTCTGTTGTTTGGCAAACCCATGTGTAAAACAATGTGACCATAAGCATAAAAAGAACAGTTTTCTAGCAGTATTTATAAATGCAATTTTTTCATTAATTACTGTTATCCATCTTGCATATTTAGGAGTAATGTTTGAAGCTTCTTTTTCTCTTC
Organism: Carpatolechia fugitivella; assembly: GCA_951230895.1. Lineage (NCBI taxonomy): Eukaryota > Metazoa > Arthropoda > Insecta > Lepidoptera > Gelechiidae > Carpatolechia > Carpatolechia fugitivella. Next base: position 13,307,384 of record OX579649.1, on the reverse strand, counting down.
AAGAAACTGGGTATTCATATATTCATACTGTAAGTAAATGGGAAAACCTAAATTTCTTTAGTCATGGACTTGCTGCATTTATGTATGTTGTATACTTGATGATGTGAAAAAACAATAGTAAAATGTTAAAAATAATATACATAATTGCTTTAAAATAGCTATAAAAATAAAGGACACTTAAGGGCATCACACACGGCAGCTATAATATGTATTATAGCACGAGGCAGCCAGCTCTCTCGTCGCCATTCAATTTCGCGCAAAGCGGGGCTCAAAATGGCAAATCAATCAGTGACCGGCCATTCTGCTTGACCCCCGCTTTGCACACAGAGTGAATGGTGATGAGAGAGCTGGCTGCCACGTGCTATAATGTACATCTACATTATAGCTGCCGTGTGTGATGCCCTTAATAAGCAATAAAATGATCTCTGTTAATAGTACTTGAAAGAGACTTTGTATTTTCTTTTATTAGTACTAGGCATAGTATAAGCAATACTTAGGGAAAAAGGACAAAGTCATTTAGCACTAGAGTTCAGTTCTAATTCATTTAGGCATAAACAGTCATATCATATCCTGTGTACTTATACTTTGGAATAATTTAAACTTTAAGTAAAATTTGTTAAAATAAGAATAAGATATTCCAAATAGTAGCCACACATGATAGGACTACACTGAGAACCTACTCACACTTTTTATTATAATTAATTTGACATTTCTTACTAAACATTTATAGTGCTAGCTAACAATAAAATAGTTTTTGACTCACAGCAAAATATTTATATTATTTCATAATCATTTATGAGTTAATATTAGATTTCTTATAATAAATTTATAAATAATAAAAAAACAAAAACAAATTAATATTGCTAGAACCATTTAATTTCATTTTGAATTATATTAAAGACTTTTGAATGTAATTTAGAAAAACTTTTTACATTAGCTTGATAAGAGTTTTCACCTGTAGATAATATTTGCACTCGATAATTAACATGTTCTAATGTTGGTTGCTTGGGACATCCGTCAGGCTTTTCTAACGAGTCTTTGCTTGAACTGAAGTATTCAGGTCTAGTGTAAAAGATTGTTACTTTATAATCTTTACAAATTTTTTGAAGTAATCGAAGTAAATTTCTTAAATACACATCCATCTTTGTTATCTTAAACCCCTGCTCTGACCAGTAGAAAGCTGTCAATGTATGTAACACTATAAGTGATATGTTTGAATTGTCGATGAGGATACTGTCCAGATTATGTAGAGAGGTGTAAAATTGTGTTGAATCATATATTTCCATTATATGCAAATTAGAAAGACGGTCATGAAGCAAGTTATGAAGTTCCTCATCAGTAAATTCCTTTTGCTCGCGAGAGCTATTTGTTACTCGCAGTAAAAGTTTTCTTCGTAATGTATCAGATAAGAGTTCAAAATTCATATTGCCGTCAGTATTGAAAATTAGGACACCGGCATCTACGCCACCAAGGAATGTTGGTATTAACGCTTCTGTTATAACATCAATCAAAAGATTGGATAGGTTACTGTCACTGGTTATTTCTATTATGTCACCTTGCTTTGGTCCAGTTTCAAATAAAACCGGATAAAAGTTTGCCATGTCAGATCTCTTGCGTAACCTAGCAAGCAGTTGTATTCCAGATTCAACTTTAAATTTAACTGTCGTCATATTGTAATCGGTACCTAGGTATCTTTACAAAAATGTTATCACAACACAAAGGGCAAGTGGATATATGGACAACACAAGATTTGTTTTGTTTATCAACAACAGACGCACGCAACAAATAAACCTCCAATTTAGGGCGCATTCCGAATCAGACTTTCAGCGCCGTCAGCGATCACAAAAGCAAAAAAACGTATGAGTTTTGTTTGCCTGCTGGCTGACAGTGATTCGGTACGCGATTACGGGTGCTTTAATTGATTTCAACGCGTCTCGGAACGCAGGCCAATAGCAGTCCACCCTAGTGATGTCCGAGTCAGGCTGACTCGAGTTACTCACGTATTCGAGAACTCTGAATACAGGTTTCGAGTACTTACAGTATTTGAACGGTAAATAGCGTAAAAATAAAAAAAACATTACAACCTTATGAAAGTAAAATTTAAAATATAACTAATTGTATAATATGCCCCAAGAGTACGTTAGTCGCAAAACGCGCAGAGCTACCTTCAAGCATACTTTTTAAATTGAATTGCATATACCTATTCAATTCAATTCAATATTTATGGCCTCTGTCAATGGTGACAATTCTGCCAGTGTCGAGGTTGGAGAATACACGTGGAAACAAAAAATGTTTATTTTCTCGTTCTGCCAAATGACCGGTAGCACAATCTAAAACAAACAGGACAACACAATATTAGTACCTAAACTACAAAAATATTGTTAGTAGATAGATAAATAACTTATATCCTAGTTAATGTGTTTAAAAATAAATAAATATAAATATACATAATTTGATATTAAATCTTTCGATAAACTTAAATAATATGAATATAACAGGGGGATCCAAAGACGAAAGAACACAATTCATATTGAAGGGACGAGGAAAAGAAGAAGGAACAAGACACGACACCTGCAAGTAGGTATAGGTACAAGTAGGTATACGCAATGTATTTTATAACTTTCACATGTTAATTAAATAGTTAACAATAAAATAAATTGAACTGATTTATAGAAAATTCTGTAACAAATATTTATGAGTAATAAAAAGTTATACAAAAAATATATTATTGCAACATAACCTAATACTCTTGAATTAGCCGAATAGTACAGTTACCCGCGGAATATATAGAATAAACGTTAATAAAAATAAAAATCTATAGCTTTGTCTACCAAAAAATTAAATCGTGTTTAAGATGTATCCTTTAATTTTTTGTAATGTTTTATCTTCATTTATTGTAAGTAATGATATTAAAATTTAATTCTCTTCTTATAAATACTTGCTTATGTCCTATTTATGCATGCATTAATTATTTACCTACCTAACTATTATTCAAAATTATTTCGTTTTTCTTTTGTCATTTAATATTTTTAGTTTCCCTACCTTTTAAACTTGACACTGGCACAAAGTTAACTAGTGCCACGAACAAAAAAAAAAAACTTGGAGTGTGACAGTCAACCAATCGTTCATGAAATAATACACTGTTACAAGTCACTTACTCTTAGTCTTTGGATCACTCAGGCTACATCACAATTTTTTATGTTGCGTTAAATGGCAACACTCCAAACGTCACTTTAGTCCATCAAATTAAAAATCAGGGTATACTATGAATTTAATGCGAATGATGCTGACTACGCTCTACTTAGTGTGTTTGATATAAAAATATTTTTCTTAATTTTATTACGTTTGATTATCTTTTAGTAGTGTTAAACAAGTAATCGTTCGAGAACTCGAATGCATTGTAGAGGAAAAACTCAGGAAACAATTAAATAATATATTTTACATAAAATGCGACATTACAGAGCAAAGAACAAAAGCTTGACATAGGATCTTTCATGGAATATAAAAGAAGAGAGGAATGGACAAGTGGGCGAGGCGCGTGTGTCATAACTATGAGTAGGTCCGCATAGTTTTGTTTAGTTCGCCGAGCTTGCAAAAACTATTTCTATTTTATTCAGGCTAAGATATGTATGTATGTATGTTTTGTGTTGGTATGCATCTTCTAGTTCGCCATCTAGGTCAGAAGCGTTGAACTACGTGAAGAAAGTATAGAGTCTGAGCTCATGTGAAAATATACTTTATTTGTTTAATGGTAAAGTAACATTTATGTCATGAAGTATATATATATATATTTATTTGGTATATGTATGCGTTTTATTTTAAATTATTTATTATTATTTTTAGGCTAAATTTATTTAGTGCACATCCTTGTGCCCGCTCTGTGTTTCACCTTTTCCACCACCTTGTAGGTTGGCTGGAAGAGATCTCTTATAGAGATAAGCTCGCCTTTGTAATTAATTTTATTATCATCTTGTTAATTTAAATGTGCAATAAAGAATATATAAATATACAACGTTTTTGTTTGAAACGAGTACAACAGTTCTGCTTAGTCAAATGCCCGATTGTCTTAGTCTGTGTGTGATTTTGGCGACACTGGTTTTCATAGAAAAAATTACGTTTGTCCTTTCCACTCTTGTTTTACATCCGTGGGATCTTTGGACAGCATCACGACATTGACATGAAGTGCAGGGCCAGTCTCAGATACATGTTCAAGTCCTTCGACTCGAGTATTGATTCGATTCTTTTTTGACGAGTACTAATATACTCGAACACCAAAAATAGCTGATTCGGTACATCACTATAGACAAGATTGAAAGGAAAAAGGAGCAAGTGACAGCATGCATGACAGCTCGCTCGCTATCTGTGAAATTACCAGTGGCGCTAGTAGTAATACAAAATTACATTTCAACCGCTGCTGTAAGATTGGCCATTTCACAGATAGTCTGGTAGGTCTGTACCTCGGTCCCCTGGTATAATAATTTAACTCGTTGGTCCCAAGCCACACACCCACCAGCCGCCCGAACCCGCGCCGTCAGACGATTGATCAATCAATAAGACGCAGTGAACATTGAAATATGGCAACATTCAATGGAATGAATGAAATGAACGAACGATACGTCATATTGTCAGTCAACTGTCAAATAAAAGATTTTTGATAAAAAAAAAATATAACAACATAATAAGCGTAAATAAAATAATGAAAGAGAAACACACTTTTGCGTTACCCTTAAAATCACATAATTTGGTTTAATATTTGTTTTTGCTGCTATCCGAAGAATTTTCAAAATGCAGTTACGTTTACTTGTATTTGTCTTAATTTTACACGTTGTAAACTCGGAGCTTATCTCGCTATCAATAGCAGCAAGTGCATTTGCTGCAGGTAGCTGGTATAACTGGAATACAATAAAAGAAAATACCGTTTGCCGCCTTACAGAGTGTTGTAATAACAATTATGTTCCCTATGATTTAGACAGTGAGTACATCAAATTGTTTCTATTTAAACTATTGAATGTGTACCGTAGATTGAACTAAAGCTGATTATTTTTCTTATAGAATTAAAATTAACTTTGTCGCAAAGAATGTTTGGTCAGCCTCTTGCTAATGAGCTGGTTACTATTTTACGAGCCCATAAAGACGCTCTAGATGGCGACAACAAAGAACAAAGAAATAAAAAGGCTCTAGTAGTAAGCCTGCATGGCTGGACTGGAGTGGGCAAGAATTATGCAGCTTCTATGATAGCCGATGCTCTGTATAAAAAAGGCATGCAAAGCAAATATGTTAAAATGTTCATGGGCAAAAAAGACTTCGATTGCACCGATTTGGAGAAAAGTAAGGTATGTTTTCACTAGTGTTGATAAAGCAGTGGATTCTAATTGTTTACTAGCAGTTTTCATAAAATCTTATAATACAAAGGAATAACATAGTACCTAGCAAATTTTACACAATATTTCCATTGCTAACTTTATTTTTTTGTAGTAATCGCATCGTAAGAATGCTGTCCTGACAGCAGGCAGGAAATATGAAAACCAAATGGGTGCAAAAGAGACAGAAAATATTCTTACAATGTGATAGGTATAAGTTGTCTTTCTTTAAAATATAATTTCTAAAGATTGTTTTGCCTCAGCTACTGTAAACATAACTGCAAATGTGTAGAAACAATAGCTTGTACTTTAATTAATAATAATCCTGGTGGACTTTAAGTTATTTCATTCCATAGCTAAATTATCAACCAAAGTGTTTTACTAGTTCAATGACTTTTAATTTTAATGCCTCTTAAAGGCTGGCTTTAAAAAACCTACAGAGAAAAAATAAGGGCACTAATACTTTTTATGAGTGTACACAGTTTTTGTCCCTAAGGGACTCAGTTTTTTCCAAAGTGGTAATATAGCGGGTGCAGTCTTGATGTGTATTTATTTACTTATTTTATTACAGAAACAACTATTGGCAATAGTCAGTAAAATAGTGAAAGACTGTCCTAAATCTCTATTTATATTTGATGAGATCCATGACATGTGCCCATTAGTCTTGGATGCTATTAAACCTTTGGTTGATCACCACCAATCAGTGGATGGAGTGGACTACAGGTATTTATTTTATATATAGTTCGCAAACTATTTCACATTTTCATGAACTCCAAATCAAATTAACACCTACAGATAAATAATTCAGCTCTTGACAACCATCAGTGCAGCAACAATGTAATGAAATGACTGACTTTTTTTTTTTTCCTATTTTTCTGCTTCTTGCGTTCGGTCTTCCGACCATAAGCAAGCGTTCTCCAGGTACATATCACTTGTGGGTATAATAATCCATTGATTATGTAACCCTTATTTGGTCCACTCCCATTTATTTATATATTTTTCTTTTTTATAGGATGGTTTTTCTTTTTAGTCTCCTGCTAATGTTGCTTCTTTCCGAAAGTTGTGCTGCTAGTGGGTTCACATGTGTTTCAAGCCTTACTCGGTAGCTCTCCTTATGCTTCAGGATCACCTCCTTGACTGTTGGGATTTATACATATTCATGGAGTTCCAATGTCTTAATAAACCAGGGTGCTTGGCATATCTTTTTCAGTATACTGTTTTGATATCTTTGGAGTATCTCAATATTGGAGTTGCTAGCCGATCCCCACAGTTCGATGCCGTATGTCCATATGGGCTTCAAGATGGATTTGTATAAAAGAAGTTTGTTTTCCAAGCTAAGTCTGGAGCGTGAGTTAATGAGCCATTCTAGATTGCGTGTCTTTAGAATCGAAGCATCTCTCTTTTGTTGTATGTGATGTCTCCAAGTTAGTTTTCTATCGAGGTGCATTCCTAGGTATTTTACTGATTCTACATGGGGCAGTATCTCTTGTCCCATAGCTACAGGCGCGCAGTTGCCTTGGCGAAGAGTGAATGTTATGTTGTGATTTGGCAGTACTTGTTTTTATTTTCCATTTATCAAACCACTCCTTTAATTTGTCAAGGTGAATTTGTAGCTGGTTGGATGCTAATCAATTTTTTGGTATATTTACTTTGCGTGGACTCCGTTTGACGGGAATCATCTTCACGTCAAGCGTCAAACTGGAAGCCTCACCAAGGGGGTGTAATATCTTGGCTCCTACTAAACCAATTTCGTTGAAACTTAGTATATGAGATAATCAATTTCCAATTAAATTTTTTACATATAAATTACAACGATAGAGCCAGTCTATCTTGGTGAGGCTGCTAGCTAGACGTCGATCTAGAAGCCTCAGTAAGATACTCAAATATCTTCCAAAATACTATTAAACATTTTCTGAGATTTATAAACAAATTTGATCATATTCCAACAAATTTTTTGACATGGTTAAAACCATCAAAATCGATGGTGAGGCTGCTAGATAGACGGAGACTTCTTATTCCCTGACGCGGCGGTGAAAGCATCAGAATGGAAAACTAAGATAAGATAAGATAAAAGTGTCTTTATTCGAAGTAAGATTTAACAAAATCATTTTTCGACGTCACAGCAAGATGGCCCGTTCACTACAAGTGTACGTCTTCTGTGGAGAAGAACGGCCAGAAGAAACTCCACAGGACTCGTATCTTTTGTACTTTTCTTTTTTTAAATAAAATATTGTTTACAGTAGTCAATATACATTGTTAATGTTTCCTGTGCCGAGCTGGACCATCCGAACACCAAGCCTCTTTGTCATTTAAATAATCAACTAACTTATAATAAGCTTTATTACACAGCGTCTGTTTTACACAATTCTTAAACCTTTTTTCTGGTAAAACAATTCTTCCAAATGAGCCGCGTTTAAGTAGGTCAATACACAATTTTAGGTGACGGCTAATCACGCTTATTTCAGTTTATGTGACGCTAGAGAACCCGAGATAATGGAACGCAAACGTGTCCAGCCAGCCTGAGTCACATGATCTCATCAGGTATTTTGTTATAACTAAATGAAGAGTCTTTAATGTGGGCGAAATTATAAATAGAGCCGAAAAGGATCGACGAATCCTTGGGCATTGTGCTGTGCGCGGGCGTCATAGTTAGACTGCCTCTTCAAAATCGTCACACCGTGCTCTACGCACAACCACTTAAGAAATATTCCTGTGGTTCGCAAACTTATTCAGTGATTTTCAAACAGCCACCCAATACTTCATCCATGAGCTAAATAGTATAACTCGCGTACCAGTTCGGTCTATGTATCTATGCTGCGACACGGCCTTTCTTGACTGACACACGTCCTCGTGTGCTAAAAACATTGCCGTTCGGTTATCCTGACCAAGCAGTCAAATTCATATTCCTATTTCGTACCAATCCATCAAATAATAAATTTGAAATTTATGAACTAATAACAAATACAATTAGAATTTTCCTCGCAATGCATCTTCAGTTTACTAAGGTAGGTGGGTTACAGTGTACGGAACTCGAATCCGTCAGTTTTCAGTTCAGAAAATCCACCGAAAACACCTACTAGTAGTACTATATGTAAAATGAACTAAAAACTGATCTTATGCAATTTGTTACAACAATACAACAATATACTAAAAGCTATACTTGTGGTTGTTATTACAGGGACAGCGTATTCATATTTATCTCTAATATTGGAGGTCAAGAAATTTCTGACAGCCTTTTAGATCTATATAGCAATGGAGTGCGAAGAAATGAAGTGGATTTCAGTGACTTTGAGGCTTTGATTCGGAGAACTGCATATTTCAAAGGTTTGTTAACTATCTATTTATTTAATATTATTAAGAGAGACTGGGTTGTTGCATCCAACAATTTTGTCCTGCCATGCCATAAGTTTTACCAAAGACAATAAGTTGTAGTATTCTACAAAACTGTATAAAACAAGATAATCAAAAATAAACTATTAATTTTGCAGGGGGATTCGAGAAAGCAGATCTAATAGCTCGTCACTTAATCGACCACTACATACCCTTTTTGCCCCTCGAGCAGCAACACGTAGAGCGCTGCGCACTCGCTGAATTTAGATTGAACGGCGTTTACGATCCCAGCGATGAGATGATGGAGTAAGTACTTAAAATGTTACATGCAAACTTAGCTAGGATACAGTTAGAAGCATTGTTAATTCCTTGATCTGACAGCAGTTTTTTTAAATATTCGATCAGTCTGTTTTTAAACTCTTGGCCTCTTCAACTTAATGTGACCTCAAAACTTGAGATTGGTGGTTCGGCCGACTATTTGTCCGGCCGCGTTGTTTGCGACGACCCGGGGGGTTTTTGACCGGGGTAAAAATGTCTGCCTATAAACACCTAAAAGCGGAACAAATATGCAACCATACTTTTGCGTGGTTTTTCTTTTAGTGATAGTTAGATGTCATAGCAATAGGTACTGATGTGTCAACTATTTCTTTTTCTTTTAGAGATGCCCTGTCGGTGATTACTTACGGCCCTACAGAAGACAAAGCTGTTTTCGCTAACAATGGTTGCAGGCGATTCATCAAACACATTCCTTATATAATTAAAAAGCATGAAGCTAAGATTAAGGAAGAATTGTAAATATTAATTAATGTACTTTGACTAACCATGTGATGTGATATGTGTTCTCTCCAGAGATATTAGCTGAAAGCAGTATCTCGTTTTGTACCTGATTCTTTGATGAATTTTGTGTCCTCAATATGGAATCACAGGTAGATAAATGTTTTGTTTAAACTTTTTCGTAAGTAGTTGTTAATGGTTTGTGATAAAGACTAAATAATAATTATAAAGAATAATATGTATGTATTTAAGTGAAGTCACACCCGCCGAAACTACGCGACCGAAGTTCGGCGTCGGCAACAATAAGCTGATATTATAATGTTTTAGCACAAATTATCGATCAGGTTGCAGATCGGCTATAACTCTTTTATGCATTTTGTGCAAAAATATTGACGTAGGAAACGACACAGCAAACCGCTATTCAGCGCGTTTATCGAATGCTACACAATTAATTATAATGTAAATATTCGCCATCGATTTATCATAAATAGCTACAGCAAACGCTGAACGTCGTAATTTTGGTCTGCAAATTTTCGACTACGACATAATTTTTAGTGACTTTGTGCCACATGGAGAGAGAGTACTTTAAATATTGTAGATATAAAGTCCAATGAAGGAAGGCTTAACTTTGATTTTATAAAAATATGAAAGGCATAAAAATAGGTATTTTATGCGCCATAATTTATGATACTGATCAAAATAGTCAATAATTTCGATTATTTTTTCACTTGTCCGGCTCTTAGGCGCCGATTTCAATTCTCAGTCTAGGCAGGCGTGTTTTTGACATCCTTGAAAGGTTCAAATTACATTATAAAGGACTTTCCCTCCGTATGGTATAAAAGTGGAATACCTTGTATCTTTAACGGACTCAGACCAAGGGTCAGGGGATAACATTTTATAACCAGTTTCTAGAAAACAAGCGCTCAAGAACTTAATCCTTCTTCTTTTGAAAAGCCGCCACATACGATAAGGTGCAACAAACAAGCTACTGTTACTACTGTTAGCGCCATCTATTGAGAGAGAATAGATAATAAATTTTATATTTTTAGAAAGTGGCAGGGTAGGCTCGAGCCCCTCGGTGGGGACGTATATGAGCTGTTGATGACATAAATAAAAATAACCCATCTAAATTATACCTATCTATCACGATTGGACATACATTTTCGTTGCGAAAAGATAATATAATAATTATCTTATTAACAGCAAAAATAAAGAATGTCCCACAGTTTTTTAGAAGTAAGTAAAAAATCTGGTAACTTTAATTTATACAGGGAGTGTAAGTGACATTCAAAATCAAAAAATCAACGGCCCGTTACAGTCCACTGCTGGACTATGAGCCTCCTCCACTTAAGTGGAGGGTTTTGCCATAATCTCGACGCTTGGCAGGCGGGTTGGAGATCGCAGATTAAAAGGTTACTGTATCAGAGAGCGCTACTGCCCGTTCCCTGTTCAATATGTAGTCCCTAAGTCGCCTCTTACGACACCCACGGGAAGAGTAGGGGTGGTGACAAATGTATTCTACTCTGCCGTCACCACACGGCGGATATTAGATTAGATTAGTTTAATATTGTTGTTTTTTTAATTCTAACGGTTATATTTGCAAAAAGGTGGTGATGCGTATAGACGTATTTGAACTAATGTAATTAAACTGAAAAATCGATCGCAACAAAATATTCAAGAGAGAAATTCCAATGGCAATAATTCAGAATCATGGGCTAAATATACCCATTTTGTGGAGACCTGTCACTTACACCCTGTATATTTTGGTAGGTAATTAAGCCCATCAAGTATGTAAATAGTATTTTTAAAACAAAACCTAAGTTAACGTTTTTCTGAATGCAAAAGTTTTGTGTAATAGTTGCTACACACACACACACACACTACAGTCTACACGCTGAGTCCCATCCTTAGAAAATAGCACGTTTGAAACTCTTATGACAGCTATTATTATAATTTCCGTGTTTCATATAATATGTATAAGTAGTCCCGAGTATTTTGTTTTTCAAAACAGAATAGGACCGAACGCGTGCTCACTTGCTGCGAGTATTTTATAAATTGTATATTATTATGAGTAAAACAATTTGATTTGTAAGTCAAAATTAGCATATATGGTGCGTGCGTCACGAAATTCTATTCTGATTTTGAAACGCTTTAAAAAGTACGTTTATAGATTTTGAATTCTATTGTAATCAGTAGGTATGTACAGTCGAATTCATAATTCCATCCAATATATATTGAATTTATTCTTTGAAATATCTTTTTAACGATGTAACCCTTTTCGTTTTTTTAACCTTGTGGATAGTAGTCCCGTGCACTTCCTATAACAGCAAAGACCGATAAGAAAATACTTAAAAAATAATAAAAAAATATAGATGCACTTATGAACCTGTACTGTACGTACAATTAAATGGGTTTTTTAATCGAAAATGTTCTATAGCGAGCTCAAGTGCTTGGAACTTTAGGTTTCGAATAGGGAACCCTATTTAAATATAACATAAGGGTATTTAGTACAAAATGCGATTGCTATAAAAATAGGTTTGGCGGCTGCAAATTTCCGTCATACCATATACACGTGATCATACCATATACACAAGATCATTATCTTACACCATCAATTTTATGACGTCCGTCACTTTATCAGACCAATAAAAAAAGTGTAAGTACGTAGTTAGCCTATGCGAATTTCCCGTGAAGTTAGCAAGCGCCTGACCAATATTTATTTTTATTGCATTGTACATTTGTACATTGTACCTTCAAAAGTGGGGTCATATCACGTGTTTTTATACTTTTAAACAACTTATTTTCTAATGGTTATTTTTTCTTGACTTTTGTATTAACGTATGGTGTGTACGGGACTTTATTAATATAAATAATAATATGCAATAAAGGTCATAATAATTAAAATAGTATAAAAACATGTGATATGACTCCACTTTTGAAAGCGACTGTACACTTGAACATACCCAGTACATTGGTAATACCAAAATATACTAAATGCGCAGAATACCTTTTCTTACCTTTAGTAAAGTTGTTGGGTTTAGACATTTAGGTTCAGCTCTTAAAAAATTTGCAAGTTCCCATTACTTACACCATGCCAACTGTTGTTGAACAATGATTTTATATTTTAATCCTTCCAGTTTGGAGAGCATTTTTTGAAAGCCTATGTATGTATTTAAATATCATGTTAAGTTAAATTATAATAGTGTTTTTATTAAAATTTTTTTGTTAATCTGTGGGACTATTATTCAGTCATGCATGAATCAGACATAAATAAAAATAAAACCATAACATTTTATTATTTGTATAATATGTTTTGTTTGGTATCAGATTACAATTCACGAAAGCACTCTAATATTTCAAATTAGCATACACATAGATGCAGGAAGTTGTCTGGATAACTCATGTGTTCTGAGAGCCATTGCAGAGGAGTATCTGAAGGAATGGTAACCCCATGTGTCCGTAGTTTAACTGAAATATTTTTAAGATGTTTTAATGTACTTATACAAGTAGTTATAGGGCAAATCGCAAATGGTGGGGCTTTACTGATGACGATAAGTGTGACTGCGGCGCCACGCAAATAATGGAGCACCTAATGTCTTGCCCTAACTGCCCTGATTCTTGCACTATGCAAGATATCAATGAGGCCAATGACAAGGCAGGTAGCTCTAGCCAATTTTTGGGTTGGACTGGTCTGGCCCCCATCGACATGAGAAGAAGAAGTAAAATATTTCATTTTTCTTACCCTCTGATTTGTCAGGATATAACTCTGAAATCATCTGCTGCAGAACCTTTCTTGACCCATCACTATTCTTAGGGCTCACTAAACGCTGATTGCAAATGCCATCCTCAGAGTAGATTCTGACTGGAATGTGTTTGAAACCTTCATTGTCTCCATGTGACTCCATCAGCCTCCGGTTAATAGCCCAAAACTGGTCAAATTTATCTACGGAAAAAATAAGATAGTTTAAATTTTATTTTACTGTAGGTACAATATAAATTATTGTACAATTCAAATTCCTTTGTTATCTGAAATAAAATGCTTTATTTACGAAACTAGAGGTTACATAGCTCTTTAGCTTTATAATGCTTTATGGCATATTTTATAAAAGAATAACCGGAAAGATAATGTGTACTTCAAAACTGGCCGCACACTACAGCCTCACATTCTAGACTGTGAAAATCCATGGCAGCGACGTGGCAGCGACCATGTATGAAGTTTATTTGCTCTTTTTCCAATATTTAAAAAAAGAACAAATACAATTTAAAACAAATCATGCAGCCAGCATCAAAATACATGGTCAACATGCGGACATGGTACACTACATTTAAATTTATATCTGTTATTTTGGGATAGTTAATAATTGAGTAACCATGCGGGTAGAAAGCTAGTACATTATATATACAATACAATATATATATACCATTTTGTAGTCCAAGCCATAACTGGTTATGATCTTTTTTCTGCATAGTGGACATGACTTGACCTCTATGTTTTAAAACATCTGCTTCTTTTACTGTAGACATGTAATGAGCTTCTACAACATCTCTGTAATAGAATTCATCAAAATATCATCATCATACATCCTGTCTTTTTGTGCTTATCAAGATAAGTATGTTATGGGCTCGAGCCTATCGTCAGTATCAACCTTCTTTAATGTGCTTATCAAGATAAACTAAACTTAACTTAAGCACATTAAAGAAGGTTTGAGCTCTTGAGGTGGTTTGAGCTCCTAGATGGGTTGGTATTTGAGCTCTTGATGAAGATGATAACTGAATTGAAATATTCCACTACTACTATTCTTAAAGGTAGGTATGGTATTAATTACTTATATCACTTACTTATTAGGGCAATGTAGAATGATATCCTCAGGGAACTTTGTAAAGTGTACAGTCAATGTCCATGGCAATTGTGGATCATGGCCACAGTATAAATCGTAAAGGAATCCAATAGGGTGATGCCATTTCAGTGGTTGTCCATTGTAGTCCAACCACATCTCGTTGTCTGCATTTTCTTGTGATATATAACGCAAGAAGTGTCTTTTCATCTAGAAAATCAATTCATAAATAATGTTAGCTCGTTTGGTCTTGTAAAATATGACAAGGTATTCTATTACTATTACCTACCTTATCAGTAACAAGCGGGAAGTAACTCAATCTTGGTACCATAACATAGAATGGATCAGGCTGCTGAATTTCCATTATTTCTTCTTGATCTAGTTGAAAACAAATAGGTAATTTGCCGTCCCATATCTCACGCAATACTTCGCGGTCATTAGCCATAACATGTACTTAGTTTACACCACTTTACACTTATTAGGTAGATACAAAGACTGCAACACAAAACGAACAACGAAGTTTGGAAAATCGAAAGAAGTAAAGAAGCACATGAAAGAAGTATTCTGTTTGTATTGAAATAATAGGGGCGTATGTATTCCGATTCAGACTTTCAGCGCTGTCAGCGATCAGAAAAGCAAAAAAAACGTGTTTTGACAGCTGACTTTTTTTTTTTTTGTTCGTGGCACTAGTTAACTTTGTGCCAGTGTCAAGTTTAAAAGGTAGGGAAACTAAAAATATTAAATGACAAAAGAAAAACGAAATAATTTTGAATAATAGTTAGGTAGGTAAATAATTAATGCATGCATAAATAGTACATAAGCAAGTATTTATAAGAAGAGAATTAAATTTTAATATTATTACTTACAATAAATGAAGATAAAACATTTCAAAAAATTAATGGATACATAAGAAGACAGGACATACGAGTAGGAAAGGGCACTTGGAGAGACTGGAGGGACAAGAAGAGAGAAGAATGGTCATATAAAGAACAAGAGAAAAAAATATGATCCAGATCGCCCACATCCGATCCACAATCACAAACATCTGAATTTACAATACGTAATCTCGCCAAATGGGAAGGTATGCACACATGACCCAATCGCATTCGAGTTATGATTGAAGTTATAATTTTCGAACATTTATCTTTTGAGAACCATGGTTTGGAAGGAATAGTTGGCTGTATATTAAAATAAGACTTTCCCTTTAACTGACTGGTTTCTAGCCAAAGGCTATGCCAGGAATCTTTAAGATATACTTTGGGCAAAGCAACCAAATCATGACAAAAGATTTTATACGGGAATATGTCACCATCCCGTATAGCCTCCTTTGCCAATTGGTCAGCCTTTTCATTTCCTCTGATCCCACAATGACTAGGGACCCAAGTAAATACAACAGAGTGACCCCTAAACGCGCACAAATAAAGTCTTTTTCTAATATCAATTATTGTCGGATAGAATGGTTTCAATTTAAATGGAAATTTTTCAATTGCTTGTAAAGCACTTTTCGAATCTGAGAAAATAACTGATTTATCTAAATTCAGTAGCAAAATTGAATCTAAGGCCTTAAGAATAGCAAAACATTCGCCAGTAAATACAGAAGATTCTGGTGGGAGCTTGATTTTTTGGATTAATTTAACTTTGGCGTAGAATATACCCACACCAACACATTCTGCAGAAAAGGTTTTTGATGCATCTGTAAATATATGATTCCAGTCATGCCAATTTTCCTCATTGACACTGGAAAGAAAATTAGTATTAGCTGCAATGTCATACCTATTCAGGCCAATATCATAACGGATGTCTGGTGATAAATTAAGAGGTTCAAACTGAGATTCAAACAATGGCAATAAACGCGTGCGGTGTAAGCGAGTTTGAATAGATAAAAATTTGCGATAACTTTTGATAAGACAAGGGATGGGTTTATGTCGCCAGTAACTAGAAGAATCTATACATTCGTGCAGTGTACGTAATTTTAAAAGAAGTGGATGATCAAGAAACTGAAAAATCTTAAATAAAAAGCGGTCGCTCAAATATTGCCGTCTCAATCTTAACGGAGGCTCACAGCATTCTACCTGTAATGCATTTATAGGGCTGGATCGCATTGCACCTGTAATAATACGTAAGGCTTTTGATTGAACCGAGTCAAGTTTTTTTATTCCTAATAAGCTACCCCCTTCTAAAAGAAATGTTCCATAATCTAAAACAGATCTTATTACAGCATTGTATAAAAGCTTTAGGGAAAAGGGATGAGCTCCCCACCACACACCTGAAAGACATCGCATAATGTTAAGTGACTGCTCGCATTTTTTAAGTACATGCTCGTAATGCTGAACACCTGTAAGTTTTCTGTCTAATATAATTCCTAAGAATTTAGCGTGGTTATCTACTGGCAATTGTTGATTATTGTAAAACACGTTCACTTCTGGTATTGTACGTCTTCTAGAGAACACGACTACTTTGCTCTTAGAAATTGAGAGCTCAAGACCATTCTTATCCAACCATATCTTGAATTTGTTCAGATTAGATGACAATATCGAGCAAGCATTATCAATAGAACTATCTACTGTATATAATAGAAGATCATCAGCGTACTGTAAAATGTTAATTGAATGATCAAGTGATGGCTCAATATCGTAAGTGTAAATATTATACAATATTGGACTAAGTACCGAGCCTTGTGGCAAGCCTTTAAAAACGGTACGATTTAATTGTGTGATATCATTAACAAGTAATGTTATAGTTCTCACTGACAGAATATTGATGATAAAGTTAACAAGTATGACAAGTACATTAAGATTAATTAATTTTTGCTTAAGAATTGGTATAATAACATTGTCGTAAGCTGCAGATATATCTAAGAAAGCGGCAACAACTGTTTTATTCAATGAAAACGCAAGATGAATATCAGTGGTGAGAATGCCTATACTGTCTAATGTACTCCTAACTTTACGGAAGCCATATTGACTGTTAGCTAATAACTGATTGTGTTCAACAAACCATTCTAAACGATATTTTATTAAGTGCTCCGCTATTTTTGAAAAAACTGATGGCAAGGCTATGGGTCTAAAAAATGCTGCATCATTTTGAGGTTTGTTTGGCTTTTTAATTGGCAGAATCTCTTGTGTTTTCCAAGAAGGAGGAACATTGCCAGACAGCATAACTGAATTAATGATATCTAAGTAATAATTAAGAGCATTATCACTCAGATGAGTTAAAAACGAGTAAGGAATACCGTCCTGACCTGGAGAGAAATCTCTTACACTAGAAAGAATACCTCTCAGTTCATATAAAGTAAACGGAGCTGCTAAAGGAGATGTATCATTTTGTACAGAAGGTTCTGAAAGGGGAAAAAGGTCACGCTCGGGAACAGAGGGTGGAGCTAATCTATCCAAGAAGTCCTCAGTCACAGTTGGAGGTATGAGAAAAGATGAGGATCTATCACTAAATGCGGATCTAAATCGCTTTATATTTCGCCATACTTCTGAAGGAGAAGTTGTAGGGGAAAGAGAAGCACAGAATGCCCTCCAACTCTCCTGCTTTCGAGCTCTAAGAAACTGTTGTGTAGATTTTATTGCATCATTTAGGAAATTTAAGTTTTCGTTCGACATATTTTGAGCATATTTTTTTTCAGCTTCTTTTCTTTTCTTTACTGCCTCTGAACAATCCTTATTCCACCATGGTGGGAGAGGTATTTTACCAGAAGTTTCGTTTTTTGTAGGAAATAACTGATCTGCTGCATCCATTAAACATTTCGCTAAGGCTACACTAGATTCTGTCTCTTCTCCACGAACAATTTCAGGGAGATCAGATATTTTACTTTGTACAAGATTTTTAAAATCATTCCAGTCAACATCGTTTAATTTGTATTTTAACCGTGGTTTGCGATTATTAAAAGGTGGGGGCTGAATAAAAGAAGAAATAACAAGAGGAAAATGATCGCTTCCAAAAGTCGAAGCATGTGGAGCCCAAGAAAATGAAGAAGCTAAATCTGGTGTACAGATTGACAAATCCACTGCACTGACATTTTCGCCAGGTTTCGTTCGACGAGTTGGGGCGCCTGTATTTAATATACATAAATTATTTAGATCTAAGATCTCTACTAAATGTTCTCCTGCAGAATTTGTGATTCCACTACCCCATGCCTGATGGTGGCAGTTTAAATCTCCTAGAATTAGTTCTAGGAGATTTAAACTGCCACCATAACTTAGGCCTAGTTAAATTCTGAAATAACCTATTAACTTCATCGAGAATATCTGAAGAAGAGCGTGAAAGATATATAGAAACAAAAGAAATATTATTAATTTTTATACCTACAAGATTTATGATATCAGTATATGAACGAGAAGAGAAAGTTAATCGAGAAAATGACAGAGTGTTTTTTACTAATATGGCGACACCGCCATATCCATCAGGTCGGTCTTCACGGAGACATGAGTAATCCCGAATATTAAATAAATATCTCGGTTTCAGCCATGCCTCCGAAAGAGCAACAATTATAGGATTATACTTATTTATTAAATAAATTAAATCACTTTTTTTAGGAAGAATACTTCGGCAATTCCATTGAATTATTATTGATTCCATAATTGGAATTATGGTTAAGTGTATTTAATCTTTCAGATATAAGGGCAACGTGGGACGGTTTTAATGAATTTGAATGTAAAAGGGAGTTGATTAAAGAAATTACTGTTTCAAAAATAGAATCTTCTGGTATATTATTATCCTTGGGAATAATGGCACTACCGTTTGTAGATTCAGGCAATTGGAATTCTTTTAAAATTGCATTGTGAGCAGCTCAATCGTAACAATTTTGACTTTTTGGAGGAGAACGAGGTTTTAAGAACACGGTTTTTTTATAAGATGCACGAGTAGAGTTATTCGACGAGGAAAAAGAATTTTGAATTTTACTGTTTGTATGGCGAGAACCTACAGGATCAGAACCTAAGACTTCTGCATAAGATCTTGAAATACGTGGGTGGAGCTTGCTAGCTTCAATGTATGAAATGCAACTGTGTGCCATAGATACTTTGATTTCTTTTTGTCTAATGAATTCCGGACATGTTTTATTAGTCGCAAAGTGAAAGCCTCCACAATTCAAACAAGATGCAGAGTCTTCATCTTTATGACAAGATTCTCCAGAATGCTCTTCGCCACATTTAAAGCATTTTGGCGTTTATGAACGGCATTGTGTTTTTGTGTGACCATATCCACAACACCTAAAGCATTGGATCGTTGGGTACACATATTATGTCTCTACAGGAAGTGCATTATAGCACATAAAAATTCTTTTCGGTAGAACCTGACCATCAAATGTGACTACAACCGAGTGAGACGGTTTCCATGTAGTGGTGCCATTGACGTGAACTTTATAATTTAAACGTCTAACTTTTAAAATATTTCCGCAACCTATTGGTGTGGAGATGTTATCCCTTATTTCCTCTTCATCCCAATCTGCAGGGATACCACGAATTAGTCCCATCCGAGTAATATTAAAAGTTGGCAAAAAGGCCTTGAATTTATGCGCATTTAAAAGCTCACTTTGTAAGAAATTATTAGCATCAGTAAATTTTGAGAATGCGACCGAACATCTATTCCTGCCAATTTTTTTCACGCTTCCGGGGATCACGTTTTGAAAATTATTCTTTTTTAAGAAGTTACCGAATGCGATGGGGTGTAAAATGGTACCATCATTTGGAGCAGATTCGATACGTTGGACATGAATTAAATAAGGAGCCGTATCTGTGGACAGATACATACTCCGGCCTATTTGACGAGGCTCCTGATGCACCGATGAATGTGACATTGTCGGAATCTGGGTATTTTTTTGGGCCTGAGATTCTATAGAATGTGCTTTATTAACCGGTACTTGAGATGGATGGTCAGTTTCCTTTACTGGAGTGATCTTTTTTACCAAAAGTATATTTTTATCTATATTGTTTACGTTAGGACACTGACAGTAGTCACCAATAATTGGCTGACCATTATTCTTTTTCCTTCTTCGCTTAGCACATTCACGACAGATTTTAATATATAGCGTTCGTTTCCTTCCTACTCCTGTCTGTCCATTTCGCCTGTTCGAGATGATACAGAACCATCCGTATCCATTTTGCTAAGTTCATCTTGTGAAACTACGATGATAGATGATCCCGTGGGGAGATTCAAGCCAGGTAAAAGCCTGCTTGCATCCCCCCGATTTGGATCGGGGGGCTCGTTCATACAATGAAAGTAATGTTATAAATATTTACATAAACTTACCACTAAACTCCACAAATATACACAAAAATTAAAATATCTACAGTAAATACAATAATTAAATACACAACCAGACTATTTTCATCTATTTAAACAATAAAAAGTGAAAAATAAATTTCCAAAAGCTCAAAAAAACATCCACCGCTCACGAAGTTTCCCGCGCTTTTCACAGCTGACTTCGGAACGCGATTACGGGTGCTTTCAGTTTTTTTTAGGTTATTTAAAAAAATTGAATTAGGTAGGTTATGTTTTGAAATTGGTGTTATTTTATGTTTACACGTGCGAGTTCTGAATCTGACATTTTATTATCAATTGTCTACTGCACTCTTTAGGCTATCGGCTCAGAAAATACAAAGTTGATCCCAGAGATAGTATTCAAATGGGTAAGAAAAGGAAACTTGCCACTAAAGATGACGACTTCGAGTTTGATCCGATTCCTAAACACCTCGTGACTTCACACATTAAAAAACAAGAGAAACGTCTTGTAGTTATACTGGAAAATGCACAGTTGGAAACTGTTAAGGTAAATATTTTTGTAATTTTGGTTGAATTTTACAATATCTATAGAAGGTTATTTTAAATGCTTCTGTGGTTTGTGTATAATTCCAACACACACTTCAGCTTATTTGTATATATTTTTATACTTTTTTATTACAGAATGGTAATAGTTTCGAGTTGTTAAACTGTGATGATCATGCCCACATTCTCCGAAAGAGTGACCGTGAACCTGGCTCATGTCGACCAGATATCACACATCAATCACTGCTTATGCTTATGGACTCCCCACTGAACAGGGCTGGTCTTTTACAAGTCTATATACACACAGAAAAAAATGTTCTCATTGAAATAAATCCTCAGACCAGGATACCAAGAACATTTAAGAGATTTGCTGGTTTAATGGGTATGTAAAATGGAATACTTTCTTACATTGTAATTTTATTTTTTGGAAAATCAATGATTTTATTTTGTCAATAACAATGTCTTAGAAGTCACAAAATAATATTTGAATTTATGATGGGACCTTGATGACTATTTATGGGCATTGTAAAAAAATATTTTTATGAAGCTCTCAGATTTATGGATTATTTAGAGAGGAATGTGAAAATCAGGGAAAAGTAAGCGAAATCAAAGAAGTTGATAGAAGGACAGGAAAAATGCTGTTTGTAGTTACTATTTGTAAAATCAGGGTTATATTTCTTGCTATATTTTGATGTAGTGTATTTCATAATATTTCAATGCCCTGTGGTTTTAAAATTATCATTAATTTAATTAGTCTGGATGGTAAAATGCTAAGGGATGGTTGGTTGCAGAACTTTTTTAGCATTTGCAGTGAAAACCTATTTGTTGAATGAACATATATTTATATATTTATTATTTAACATATATTTGTTTTTTAACTTCCTTGATCATTTAAAAATCTAACACATTCAAATCCTGAATTATTTTTGTTGAGTTTAGCTACTCCAATAAAAAAAAATTGCTTGTTTTAAAAAAAAAACAAAGCCAGTACATATCAAGATTTATTTTTATTATGTTTTACTGAATATAGGATGTGCAAACTGGTGGTATTAAATGTTAAGTAGGTACGAGTATTATTATTACCTATCTGTTATAGATAAATGTTTTTTTTTTTTTTACAGTTCAGCTTCTCCACAAATTTGCTATCAGGGCTTCTGATGGGCCAATGAAGCTGCTAAAAGTAATCAAAAACCCTGTAACAGCACATCTCCCAGTGGGTGTAAAAAAGATCACAATGTCTTTTAGTTCTAAAGTTGTTCAAAACTGCAGAGAACTAGTTCCTAAAGATGAGCCAATAGTTCTGGTTATTGGTGCTATGGCTCATGGAAAAGTGGAAGTGGATTATTCTGAAGATGTAATTTCAATTAGCAACTATCCACTATCTGGTGCATTGACTTGCGCTAAGCTTTGTACAGCCTTTGAAGAAGTCTGGGGAGTAATATAATTATGTTAATGCTTTTAAGTGTCTAAGAAATACTTATTATAATATAGGTTTAATTTTAGTATTCTTATTTTATTTATTTTGCTACATCAACTTATCCTTTTTGGGGACTTTTACCAATAATTTTGATTTAATTTGATTGGTTACATTATTGACCGAGCGAGCGAAGCGTCTCTGCTACAGCTTGGCCAAATTTGCTTTTGTATGTCCATCTGTTTGTGGATTTGTTTGTTTGTTTGTTTCACTCTACAGGTCGCGTTTCTCAACCGATTCTCGTGAAATTTTGTGAGCAGGTTCGATAAATTAATTGATTTTTTTTATCGAGCCAGTTTTTGGAAATCTTAAAAAATGACGGAGATATGGGGGTTGCCAGCTTACAAGGTCTACCGCTGAGGCTGTTTTCCTCTACAGGTCACATTTCTTAACCAATAAAAAAAAATAAGACAAAAAAGAAAAAAAAGAATAAAGAATAAAAAAAAAAAAATAAGTTTAATTTAGAAATAAAAAATCAAGAGGTTGGGGATGTTTGTGGAGAAAAAATAAAAATAAATATGAAAAGATATACAGACTCGCCAGGTCTACAGCTCACAGAGCCACTAGTATTATTGGTGGAACTAAAGTAAATGTCTGTGATAAACTACATAAGTGGTGTCACTGGTGTGTTGAGTGGTCTGGTGTTTAAGTCGTCTGCACAGAGATGACGCTTCATGACGTATCGATAATACCGGATTTCATACGTAGGTGGCGCTAGCGACTGGCAGATAGTCACAGGTATAATATCAGATTTTAGAAACATGAATGAATGAGGTTCTAAATAAAAAACTAAATATTTTCTACCAAAACTATATAATCAACTCAAAATCGACTAAAACGTACGTTACGTTAGTGATCGGATTACTTTTCCTAGTTAGGTATATTGCTTGCATTAAAATTTTATTCTAAACTACTGCACGCAAACCGCGTTATCTTTCCGAAAGGACTGTACGCGCACGATTTGAATGCATTCATGGCCATAGTAGTCAGTAGTCACATTTCCGAGCTGCATTTAGATCAAAGAGCATAGTAATTATATACCTACGGACGGCTACGGGATTCAGATCGCATAATCCAAACAAAGAAGGGATGTTTATTAAAAAGCACCAGCCGGATAAAATCACTTTCAGCAGGGTTGAATTAGTCTAAAATTATCTGGTGCCTGAAAGTCTCCTGATTTGCGCCGCTAGCGTGGTACTTTTCAGAAAAACTGTCCAACTATAAAACTGATCAACAATATAATTTCCGAATGGAAGTTACTTTACTGCACACAAGAAAATATACTTACTAAAATAAAATATGCCTACAGAAAAACAGGGTGTACAGAACAGATTAGCCGTTTTATTGCTATGTAGCAATTTCTTCAAGGCAACCTTTACATGGCGTGTGATAGATGACCACCACCTTGACTTTTCATAAAATTACTAACGCGTTTTGACGGACTTATCGGTACCAGAGTGGTAATATAACAGGCACGAACTTGAAACCTAATGAATCTATACTTACAACTATAAGTTACTATCTACATACCTACACTTGTCTGAAGTGAGTTGTCTTGTAATAGGTGCGTATTGTATTTTCATATAAATAAATAAATATTGCAAGTACGTGACTATAATCTTTGTTTTTGTGATTGTTCGCATTCCATTCCCAGAATGAATAGCCGAGATGTTGGACAGCCTGAATTCGAAACTGTCTGTTCTGTCTGTTATGGAATGCGGGGTCGTCGGGGCGGGCACTACGGGATGATGGAATGTGCCTTGGGTCTCGTATCCCAAATAAAAAGGAGGTAATTACAGGTTATACGTATAACATTACAACTCACTATTGTGTGACGGCAGAGTAAAATACATTTGTCACCAACCCCTACTCTTCCCGTGGGTGTCGTAAGAGGCGACTTGGGGACTACACATTGAACAGGGAACCTTTTAATCTGCGATCTCCAACCCGCCTGCCAAGGTATACATAATTTATTGTAAAAGGCGATTGTTGTTTAAACAAATGTCTGATGGATATTTTGACGTTTTGTCGCCCAATAACGCCCGCCCATTTGCTACATAGTATACCCGTGGGATGTGATGTGGTTTTATTTAGAGTTAAACCCACGATCAAGAAACTTGGTCATGGAATGCAGTTTTACTGCGTTAACGCAATGCGTTCACTTCACTGCACGATATCGGGTTGACTCACTTCAGGTGGTAGCGTGATGTCATACTCATTACAACCTATGGAAATAAACTCTAGAAACGAAACATTATTATTATGATTATAGGAATCTAAGTAACATGGTAGTGTCGTATGTAGGTACCCGTGCTATTGTGGTTACTTATCATCGCCACTATTACCTATATAATCTACATTGACATTATTATCTATTACTGACGTAAAAAACACAAAACAAAAGTAGAGTATCGACTAAAACATCCTACCATTTGTGGTACCATTATTTTAAATACGTATGCATAAGTATCGACGTGACGACCTTCTCTTATCAGAAGAGGGCTATCCTAACAGTTCGTCCAACAGGACCCAAGAAAACATTCCTGTATGTTTTAGTTTGATTGGGTGCCATGCCACGGACACGACGCAGGGTCTATCCAGGAATCCGGGGCTTGGATGTTAGGTCGCATGTGACGCATCATGTCGTAGTGTATTAAAATTGGTGTAGAACGCTCATGGCCACAGTTGCTGCCATCTACGCGTGACAAGACAAAGCGCACCCAATAACATGCGTGTTCAGAATGTATATTGAGTGGGCTGAGCGCGCCAGACCAAGCGGCGCGACGCGTCGCTTCAATCGTGCCTTGCGCCGCCAGACCGATCGGCGCCGCGCACACAAAGGCCTCATTGTATTCCTCGCCGGCCTACTCTACAGAAGGATTCTTCTTTTTTTCCAAATTCCTGATAAGAATGACACTCAAACAATGGGTTTCCGTCCCTTTATTGGCACCTTATTTTTTGCCGCACCCAATGGACCTACCTACGCTCTAAACAAAATCACATCACAACAACCTGTACTGATGTCGGATGGACATTTTAATTTTCTGTCAAGAATTTAATTTTTCTATTGCTAGGTAGGAATTTTATCTTATTATCTATCCTATCCTAGGTACCAAGGATAGATTCAGACTTGCTTCGTCACCTCACCATTATGTAATGTGAACTCGTCATTTAAAGTACTTATATTCATTCATACATAAGCCCAAATACGAAGAGCTTTTATTGGACTCATTAAAACGATAACAAACTAACTAGGTACTGGGTTCCTGCCTACTTGGTATATGTATGACCCCAAACTCGAATTTCTACACAAAATACCGAAATAAAAATGGAAGGAGCGTTTGATACAAAAGACATCAACGCGAGCTGTTTCACCTTGTTTTACATTATTATGATTATTTTTATTTAATTATTTTTTGGTCTCGCTAACTCTTTTAAAAAAAACTACAATATTGGGATGGAAATGTTCAAATCTAACAGACAAGCTTACGGTGCTCATGTTGAATAGGTTTGTTAGATTTAGATACTCAACTATAATTTATCTGTTTTTACGACTGGAGAGCGGGAGTTAGACGGCAAGTGGGTGCATAAAGTTCCGCCAAGTTAGGCGCGGCACCGGCAGACGCCCACGGACCAGAGTGCCCGGCGTCCTACCAAACAGGTTTCCTCTCACTCCACCACCACACCACTCACCACCTTCACTGCTTGAGCCGTAGCATCTTATGTCCATGCATACTTACGTCGAAAGATACCAAAGAAGTTTTGCCGGTACAAGTATGAACTGCTTGAATTAAGTTGGAACGTTTTGTTTTGACTCTAGGTAATAATGCGATTCAGAGTGAAATAAGTATCACTCACAACGTAAGACTCGATAGACTCTTTTTCTGTCGATGATAATATTATTAAGTATTATGTCTGTGCTACTGCCACTTGGACGCCATATTCGTTTATTTCAATCTTCTTTATGTTTGGGCAGACTAATCGCCAGAGCCATCAAAATCTAATTTATGTGTACTTGGAATCGCTTATCTAGGTCATACCGGCCGTCATCGACGTTAGACGTGTCAAGCGTCGTATCGTAATCATGTGCCACATTATAAATAATATGTAGCGCCACAAATAGCGGATTGCATCGCATCGGTCGGTCGAGGTCCGCTGGCTAGGCGCCACCGCACCGCCGCCGCGCCCGCGCCTACACCACCACGGTCGAGTCGAGTTGTTGCACAATACATCATGGCGCTTGCGAACGCTGCTTTGTTATAATAGCTTTGTTTACTGTTGAGAATTACTTGCATAAACAAAGGAAAGTAGGCAATCGGTAAGCTACACACACAAAACTAACTTGTAGACATCAACAATCGTAACGTACTTAACGTTCCGCCGTTGTGTTAGTGAACTCACCCAAAAAAATGTAATGACGGATCTAAGTGATGTAATAATATCCTATGGAAATAAATGATTTTGACTTTGACTTACGCACAGACCTTGCAATTCTGAATTTTCAGGAACGTAGACTCTGGTCCTTGATTTACGGAATACTTCAACCTTTACATACACATAAATCTTGACCAGTCAAAGTAACTAAGTTCAATTATATTTACAGATGCAGATTATTGGTAAAACTAGTAATTTTATTTGGTATTATAACTAACTAAATAACTTATAACTTCAAACTAATTTGGTACGAAGGTGGAGGCGGTATTTGAAACGAATCGATAAGTGTAACAAGCAACAGCCAAAGAGGCAAAGAGGTATAGGTATGCACACATACCTAACATAATTACAAATCAACTAAAAAATGGCGAAAAATACAAGCAAGCATATGCTATATTATAAAGGCTGAAGACTGCGCTGCAGCCACAGGAAGCGTGCTTGCCGTTAGAGCCAAGAGGGTCCTGATGAAAACGGGTGAGCGAGCTTTTAGAATTCTGTATCGTACGTAGGCCGTAGCATAAACTCACCATAAAGTCCATCACACAGACAGCGCGCTAATAATTGAATGGTATTATCAGGTGTACTATAATAAAATAAAATTGCAACTAGACCACAAAGCCACCTACTACGAGTATGTCAACTACCGTCGCTGTCGGTGCCGCCAGGTCATATTCATAAATTCCCTAATCATGGCGACTGCCTGAAAAAAAATCACCTATTCACTAACTCACTTTCGTACCTCGGAACTCGGAAGAGAACACTCGTCATTAGTGCAATTGCGTTTATTTAACGGTGACTCACCCGTCAGGTGTTTGTGTGATTTCTCAGAATACCTACTGTGTTTGTTTGTTACTTCTGTGATGGACATCCAAGAACAAGATATGTTTATTGTACTTATTTTCATATAATTTATAAGAATTTACACTTAACAATTACAAAAATTATTGGTTTTAGTTTTTATTTACGCGTATGGGGCCAGGGGTACGGTGGGTCCGCAACGACATTTTGTACTTACGCTTGCTAAGCGACGCAGTTTTACCTTTTCTCCAAATAGCCTCTACGCTTTCGTAGCATCAGCTACGAAAACGCTACAATGTCAACTTTTTATTTCTGGTATGTAACTGCTTTCAACAAAATATTATTTTTCAAGGGAGCATTTTTTTAATTGGATTTCCAACAAATAAAAGTACCTACTGGAAACAAACGTCAGCAAGTTTTCTATATTTTTTTTGAAGATGTAGAAAATATAGAATTGCTTTCCAATTTCTCTACAAGAGCCTGTTAGGAAATTGCCGCGATTATTCGCCGTATTGCTTGACCGCTGTTTTGCATAAAACTTATACAACGGAAATAACGCAAAACCTCTCGGGAACTTTTTCGAAAACACGATTTCGGCTAGCTGATGAGATTGTATGAAAAGTATTTATTTATTTTTGCGATTTTTGAAAAGTTCCAGAACAAAAGTTGTTCAGTTTCATGGACTGAGTTACCACCCCAGAGGTTTTGGGTTATTTCACTAACTCAATGTATGCCACGGGCGCAAGGTCTGATTGCGTTGTTTGCTCCTCAATATAATATTCCCTGTGCGGGTTAGGCTTAACAACTAAAGTAGATGCACAAGCAAAAAAAACACGTTTGAAACGAACGTAGCTAGCTAGCGTCGCATTGTAACTGGGGGCCGTTTCACGAAGCTACAAGTTACAAATTAAAAGTACAATTCGACGTACATTGCGTAGACGATTAGACAAAACAATAAGGGCTTACAGTTTAGACGAATTGGCTACGCAATGTACATCAAATAGTAACTTGTTCCTTCGTGAAACGGGGCCCTGGCCCTGCAGGCATAGCAATGTGAAGTGAAGTATAGGTACTAACTAACCGTACTAAGTGGGGCTTGTTTTACTTTTGAACAGCGTCGCGTGGCGCCAACGCAGCTGGAACTAGCTCGCGTGACTCGTCCGGTCGATGACGTGAGCGGAGTTCAGCGGAGCCTCTGCTTACACCGGGTCTGGTCATCGCAGGGTGGTCGGAGGGAGACTCGGCGGTGGTCAAAACCTCCTAACTATTTTTGGATGATGTTTTCGTGTTGCGAATAATGTAAAATTGTTTTTTATCTATGTGAGAGAAGAATAATAAAAATATTTTATTTATTTATTTATTATTATTTAATGATCACGAGAGTTATTTTTTATAGTAATTAAAAAACATATTATAAATGGGAAAATATATTTGGATGTTCAGATGTTTGTTCCGTTTTCACGCCTTAACTACTGAACGGATTTGGATGAAATTTGTAATGGAGATATAGTTAGTACTGTTTAGATTTTATCTATATATTTTATGTGCATTTCCAACGTTTGTGTATCACACTTCACACTAATATTATAAATGTGAAAATATATAGAATTTATATTGTCTAATCCATTTTTCCCTCAAGTGTTCAATCAATATCCAAAGGCTTTCTATACGATGATTTTACCGTTTCTTTGGAATTTCAAAGCTTGCGCGAAATTCCACGCATACTCACCTTCACGCAGCTGCCTATACTATACCAATACCACAGAATAAGTCATACCAAAACCTGTATCTAACTATGTACTTACCTGCTGTTGAGCAAGCAAAATATTTTTTTTTTTACCCGGCTATCCCAGAAGGAAGTTAATGACGATGCTGTTACGTTAGATTCGCCTTAATTGTAAAATAGAATTTTATAGGGTTTATGCGCTTGTGATGATATGGGGAGGAGGAAGAATTAACACGAATAGTAGATTGTTTTTGTAAAAGCGATCAATTACACCCGAAGTATTTTAGCGCACGAGCAGCGTAGCGAGGGCGCTAATAGTGTGAGGGTGGAATTGATCAGTTTCCCTCGAGGTGAAAACTCTGCTTTTCATATTGATTGATTTGAAATACCTACACGTACAAACCTATACCAATTTAGTTTTTACTATTTCATGGTTAAAATAAACAAATTACAAAATAATTTATCAAAACAATAATAACAATTGACAATAATTATTTATAATAATTTTATACCAAAAGTTTTCTCTCGGCAATTTTTTAGGGGCGCGTTTTCGTTTCTTGCCAGCCAGCCAAACATTTTTGTCAAAAAAGTAAATAGCTTATTTTACGATTATTAAAGAATTTTATTGATATTTCGTAGTAAATAGGTATGTACATGAATTTCGTATTCATCTTGCATAGTTAACTATATTTTAGCAAAATATTTTATTTTTTATTAAATAAAAATAATTGTAGTACTATCTAGAGTCTAGATTCTAGACTGTATACGTCTATTCCTTTGCCGTTTACAGTGTGCAATTTTCTATGCAAATACTAAAAAGAAAGGTTCGAATATCAAAGTTACTTACATCCTTTCTTTGGGGTTATTATTGGACTACTTTCAGAGCATGAGAGATAAAAAATGTTTTTACACAGTTCGGTTTTATATATTTTCTCTTTTATCCTTCTGCATACTGAAAGTTTCTGGATGTGGATTCTGATAAATAAGATTTCCGGACCCATGTTTCTTGGGGAAAGTTATTTAGTTTCATGGTCTGAATGAACGACATATTTTGTGCACTGAATAAAAAATAACCCCGTATAAGACTTACGATACATTTATTGTTTTTCAAAGTATATTCCCTCGCAATTATTGCATTTTTGCATTCGCTGAAACCACTGTACGAACGAAGCAGTTGGACCTGTCTTCCTTAGGGACCTCTCCAGTGGCCTCATGGAACGGTTTCACCGCCGATTCAAGGCTCGTCGTCGTGTGCCTCAAAGTTTGTCGCTATTTCTACCAGAGTGGTAATATAGCGGGCGCGGACTTGCGGGGGAGCAGAAGGCTCGTGCCCCCTAGAAATCTATGACAACGTATCTGGGGGCGCCCTCAGACGGGCACGGACCTCGGCCCAGAACGTTACCAGGGCGAGAAACGCGTCGGAGAAGATTGACCTCTACCGGGCCTTATTTAATTAAACAAAAATCTCTGGAGTATTACGAGTAGCTCCCCAGTCCGTGAAACTCAATTACTTTAGTTCTAAAACGGTATCGGTCAGTTACGTCATTTGTAGGATAAGTATAATTTTCTGCAAGTTAAAATTAATACCATCCAAGAGGATTTACATACGTTAAATATGTATGTATATCTGTCGCGGAATGTTGTGCGTGCAGTATGAACATGACGTATCTTTCGGGTAGTATACAACATCATCAACATCAACGGCCCGTTACAGTCCACTGCTGGACTATGATTAAAAGGTTACTGTATCAGAGAGCGCTGCTGCCCGTTCCCTGTTCAATGTGTGGTCCCTAAGTCGCCTCTTACGACACCCACCACGGGAAGAGTAGGGGTTGGTGACAGTATTCTACTCTGCCGTCACCACACGTAGTATACAGGTAGTATAGTATAGGTATCTATTAATTTACTTTGTAATATTTAGGTAATACCTAGAATATGTGAAGAAGACTCATAGTTTATATTATAATTTACTTATCTATCGTGTATTATATTTAGATAGTGCGCTCACTGATACAGCGATAGTTTAGATAAGTAGGTAGGTATGTATCTACGTATATAAACAGGTAGGTAGGTATAACGAATTGCCAACGCGAACTGACTCACGTAGGCGCATTTTCGCAAAAAGATACGACAAAGAACTGATGTAAGTCAAGTACCTACCTACCGAAATATACGTATATAAATATTGTACTATAATAAAATGAAATTGTATAATGGTGGATTACGAATGAAAAGCTTGTAACCCACACGATGATGATGATGAGCAGCGCTTGCTAATAATATTATCAATCGCAACATCTCGCAACAAGTGGCTAACATAGGGTGCCGCTTATTTCGCATAACGTTTTTTTGGCATAGGTCTAAGGTCTTTACGCATAATGTACACGCCCACACAAGCAGATAATGGGGTGATGCCGGCACCACACGGCACATACAAAAAAAAATGCTTAAATATTGTTACACGATAAACCATTAAGGTCTATCCACACAGCTCAGTGCTGTGTCAGGGACGGGGCCGGAACGTGGCAAATGTCATAGAAAATCGTCATCGTCACGAGTCTAAAAAAATATCGGTACATGGATAGACCTTTATGCTTAAAATTTTTATGGATTTAGATTACTTTAGATAATTATGACTAAAGTTGTTATGCGGAAAAAAAATAAGTATGCGTATAATTTTTAGGCCAAATCATCGTTCGTTATGCGAAAGGATGCGTTTCGAAACTATGCCATTCAATTTGATGCCATCCAATACGGACCCCCAATATGGCTACATACGGGTTCATTACTATAACGTGCTTGTTTTAGTAAACAAGTAAGTTCATAAAGTAATGTTTATTTGAAATTCAATCGTGTAGTTCATCAACGGACGGCACAATTATAATTGCAGATTGTTTGCGCGAACCACATCGATGAAATAGTATATACTAACTAAGCGCCAGTATAGTAACTTCGTGGTATAAGTAAGTAAAATATTATTGTATGTTGGTTAGTAGGTAAGTATTTATGCACTTGTGATAGTTGTGATTGATACGCGCGTACCTACATCACTCACATGAAGGAATTATGATAGTGTATCTGCGGAATATATTTGGCGATGATGCAATCTCGCCGAGTGTTGGTTGGCTATCCAACGTGTCATGTCATGTCGCACACAAACCAGTTGCTAAAGTATTCTAACGTGTAGCGTCCATTCAGTGCAATGTCCAGTACGTTATCTTTAAAATCATAAGATTTATCCTTAGCCATTAGATTACCTACCTAGATATTTTGAAAATAAATAATTAAGCAGACAGAGTTGATTAAAACTTTACGTGCCTACCGTGAAACATAAATAATAAGTAACAGAAAAAATAAAACGACCATTTAGTTTTCCAATACAAAATGGTCAAGGGTAGGTGGAGGGTAGATGTAGGGTAGGTGTAGAGTAGGGCCTACCCTACTATACCCTAGTAGAGGTAGGAAAAATGGCAGGACAACTTCTGCCGGGTCAGCTAGTCAGAAATAAAATAATTAAAGTTAAAGTTTATTAAATTAATATCTAATACTTTAAACGAGCAATTCTTGTATATACCTATATATATAATGAGAATCTCGGAAACGGCTGCTACGATTTTGATGAAATTTGGTATATATGGGATCTCGAGGGCAAAAAATCTATCTAGCTAGCTTTTGTTTTTGGTAAAACAGGATTTCCCCATGTTTTCGGGCTTAAAAGAATTTGTACGCCATATCATTTCAAGGTTAATTTCACCGCTATCCATAACGACGCGGTGGCTCTGTTGGGGAACCGGGAGGCAATGAAACCGAAGGTCAGATGATCAAATCCTTTTAGTCTACAGTCGTCGTGTAACAATACATTACTATATGGGGAGAAACTTAATAAGAAGTCTCACAGTTGTTAGTTACGCTACTAGCCGCTAGACGTTGTTAGTTTTTGAAACGTGGTATCGTTGTGTTTTTTTCTATTTGGTTAGGGTGTACGGTGTGTGAATTGTGTGATCTCGTCCTTTGCCTTTATCTTAAAAATTTTGTTTTAAAAGTGCCTCCTATTATCTATTACTTTTTTTGAATTCAATTAAATTCAAGTTACTTTAAAGTCTATACAGTGTAAATGATATACGTACTTACATCAATCCTGTGACTATGTTAGTATGTTATTAAGTTCAATATAGTTCAATATACTTATTAATTTTTTTTAACATGTTTATTTTTTTGTTTGTTTCTAACTTTTTTTATTTTTTATTTAGTTATTTAAATACAAAAATGACAGAAATTAAAATTTCTTATTTAGTACCTTATTTTTTCGTGGTCTAAATTTTTTCCAACAGATAGAGCAATTTTTATAGGTATGTTTTTTTTATTTATTACTTACCGTCGTCGTCGTTGTTATTACTTATTTTTTCATTTACTTAGTTCAATTAAAATACCTTTACAGAAAATCACTTCGTTTTTCTTACACCGAAAGTTCTGCAACAGATGGCACTACAACTCACATAGTGACGAAATTTTCTTCTAAAAAAGCGTTTAAAAGTATTTTCAGTTATTTTTTCAGATATATGTAACACAGAAATGGAAAATGCTATTTTATCCACGGAGACGTTATTTAATCCACGCAACCTCAACAAATTCATTTTATATTACTACTAGCGCTGCTTTTACCACTGTTAGTAGGCATGGGAATAATAATTTATTTTCCTTTCTGAATTCTATCCAAATTCCGATCCTAATTTATTGTCAATGCAGGGAAATCTATTTTTACTAAAAATTAAACCTAGCTAGATCGATTTATCGCTCCCGAAACCCCATATAATGCTAAATTTCATCGATATTATCCACGCAACCTCAATAAATGCAAATTTATATTACTACTAGCGCCGCCTTTACAACTGTATCTGTGAAGTGGCCAAAATTGGAGAAACGGGCTGTTCGTGCAATTTATAGATTAGGGCCTAGAGTGTCACTGAGGGAAAAGTTTAAAGAAATCAATATTCATTTGTGTCTCAATATATCTATGACAATCTTGTGTATATAAAACGAAATATAAGTAATTTTCAGAAGCACAGTGATATACACAATTTTAATACTAGAAATTAAGACAAGTTGATTGCTTATGTCAGCCGACTACATAAAATTTGTAATTCTTTTAAAGGCAATTGTATACGCTATTACAATAAGGTCCCTACTGATATTAAAAACTTGCCTTTAGACAAGTTTAAAATAATTATAAAACAGAAATTGTATAAAAAAGGTTACTATAGGATATCTGATTACTTAGAAGACAGGTTGGACACCTGTCTTCTAAGTAATCAGATATTTGGGAATAGATTGTTTGAGTAGCAGGCTTTTTCGATATGTAATAAGCATTAATTTTGTAATTGACAATATTTTATTTAAAAAAGGAAACGCAAAAGATGCGACGACTGTGGAGTTTCTTCGGTGAGCTCTTCTCCACAGATTCCGCCATTGTGTTAGTGAACTCACCCAAAAAAATGTAATGATGGATCTAAGTGATGTAATAATATCCTATGGAAATAAATGATTTTGACTTTGGAATTACTGCTAATAAGTTGGTAGGTTAGTTGGTATAGGAATATTTTATTTTCCTATAATAATCCTTTCTGAATCCTATCAAAAGTCCCATCCTATTATTTTATAATACATGTCATAATATATTCTTTTCCTCGTTTTACTCGGGCCATCTAATGGAAAACTTTCAGACCACCAAAAAATTTATCAGAAATTTTCTTTCATTTTTGTATTTAAATAACTAAATGAAAGAATAAAAAAAATATAAAAAAGAAACAAACGAAAAAAGAACAAAGAAATAAAAAAATATATTTGTCGAGATTCAAACTGCAAACTCGCGGTGTCCCGACTGAGCCAAAATTACCTTTCTATTTCAATGATATCGCGTATCAATTCTTTTAAGCCTGAAAATACGGGGAAATCTATTTTATAAGCTAGATCAATTTATTGCCCCCGAAACTAAATTGCGAAATCGTTGCAGCCGTACGTTTCCGAGATCCTTATTTATTATATTCTTATCTTGCTCGTTTAAAGTATAAGAGTGGTGCTACTATGTCTAGCCGCGTGTACTTTCTTCTGAACGTATGAAGTAAGTAGAGTTTATCGAAATGCGTAGGTGTCTTACAAAAAAAACAAACGAGCTAAGCTCGGTCAACCAGGTACTAAGTAATTAACAATTCAACACTATAATTTGGATTTCAAATTAGAATAAAAATATACAATATGATATATTTTGAATATATATATTTATTTTGAAAAATTAAGAAACGTTGCAATTTACTGCCAAGTGCCAAAAAACCTACCTACTCGATTTTTAAGATTCGTTTGCCGTTAAAACTATAGGGTGCGGTGTACTATAAGAAAGAGCGTTTAAACTTCGATGCAATGTTAATTAACTGGGCTCATGTCCGACTAAGATAGTTAACTCGAATAACGGTGTGCAGTTGCAGTGCTGTGACCAGGCGTTATTATTAGCTCGTAGGCGGGCGCCAAGCGGGTTGCATGCTCGCTTGCCGCGCTCTTGCATAGCAATCACTGCATGTAATTGTGCATTTATAGTAGGTAAGGTAGATATCTCGCAAATAAGTAAATTCTTTAGGTTGTGAAACGTTAGAAAACGAGAAAAAATGTCCAAGTAAAATCACTGTAGGTGTAGGTAAGTACTAAGTACATAACTAAACTAAATATGTAGGTATTCCTACTTTCCTTTTTCCTTAGCCATATTTTACAACAAAAAAAAAACAAATTTTCTACTAACACACGTATTCATGACGCTATGTACTATTATTTGGTATTTTCTATCTATTGATTAGGATGTTTTACCGTTGCGTAAGGTCCATGGGGCAAGATCAAATATAAAGTATATCTATAGGTACGTATGAGTACACAAGTAAGTAGTAAACCTACCTAAAATGAATTGAAAAATATAAAAGGTCTGGTAATCACTATAACGAACCATACCTTAATATTAAGATGTAGAGTCGTAGCAATAAGTTGAGTAAGTAACAGGAAGAGAAAAATGGGTTTTATGAGGAATAGGGGATCGGACTACTTTTTTTTATTTTATAGATCCAAACTTGTTAGTTTCTGCTATCGAACACTAAAAGAATTGTTGCTCTAACTTTAAAATTAACCGAGTTATAAAGGTTTGAATTTCAAGATTAGACGCAGAGAGGCAAATACCCACTTGTGACGTCATTTGTTATAGTAACGCCATATAATCTCCATACAAAAAATCGTTTTTGAAAGAGACAGACATATTGAAACTTTAAAAAATTAAATGTTGTCGTCGTTTTTCAACCGATTCTGTTTTTTTCTTCGCGAATCGTCTGCTACTCATCTATATTTTAAAAATAATTCATAACATATGGTAAATTCATAAAATATGGTGAACAGTCCGATCCCCTATTCTCTTACATCAAAATGGGTAGGTATTCATCGAATTTATTTATAGTTAAAGAAGTGGTTTTTTTTTTTCTAAATAGAAAGCTAATGTGATCGTGAATGAGGCGAATGAGGGCCGATCCGAGAACCGGGCGCAGGTGAGATGAGGTGACCACAAACCGGTTGCCAGCGACCGGACGTCTCGCCATCGCTATCTATCTACCCGCTGCGTGTGCTGCCGCCGCCCGCACGGCTGGCGTCAATTTTGATCCCATGAACAGGTTTCTACTTCGACCATACTCATATTGACGCTCTATTCTCAACTAACAAAAAAATACTATTCAAATACGTACTGACTGTGCTAAAATTTGATGTGTGAGTCCACTGAATATGCTAACTGGGTATGTATTTTAAAAGACAATAATAGTATTATTTACGAGTATCTATCAAGTGTTTTAACCTATCGCTATTTCTACCAATGTGGTAATATAGCGAGCGCGGACTTGAATATATTTATCAGGTAATAAAAATTATCTAGAAAAACAAGCAAGTATAATTATTACTTACTACTTTTGTATCGCATTGTTAGGTTTTAAGTTTTAGCCATTAGAACGTCGGCTAGCAGCTATGTCATCTACATAACAATGACATATGTCCTCGTTTATTCAACAGCTAATAAAGATACTTAAAACTCAATAGAATACTTATTAAAAATCATTCAACCATTTATGACGTCAAAGTTGGCATGTTTTTACATAGGTCACGAATAAAATGTGTGATCCTCGTGGAGGTTTTCGGAAGACAGCATCTTTTGCATTTTCGTAGGTAGCCGATGTGATGGAAGAATTTACCCATAATGGTGTATTTCATCATAGACTAGAGGACTAATGAAGGCAATACTATTAAAATTCAAGAGACCAGTTAGTAATAAATATTGATACTACAGTTATCAGTGCTACGATCTCGAGATACACTATGCCGCCGCCGCGCCGCTATAAAACTTGAACTGGTCACCATTTGGGTTATGCTTTAAAACGCAAGTAGGGTTACCATCCGTCCGATATGCTCGGATTTGTGTAGCCTTTTTCTTTTTCTTTTTTTTAGTTTTTCCGGTTATTTATTTAGTAAAAAAATATATATATAAAATAGGTATATAAAAACGGTATTAAAAAATGTTGTCATGATTGTTTAATTAGCAATTAACTTTTTTATTGACCGAGTGAGCGCAAAGTGTCAACGTTTCAGCTTTGCCAAAATTGCTTTTGTATGTCCATCTGTCTGTTTGTTCTCATTTACAGGTCGCGTTTCTCAACCGATTCTCGTGAAATTTTGTGCGCAGGTTCGATATTGAATTTTTTGTCGAGTCAGATATTGGAAATTTAAAAAAATGACGGATTAAAAAAATGTAAAAAAAATAATATATCAGCTATTTCGAAAAAAAAAAATACTCGCCAGGTTTACAACTCACAGAGCCACTAGTCATATAAATTGTAGCGTATGGTAAATTTTATTTCATTTTGCGACAAAAATATTTACGCTTTCATATTTCAAAATGGCACTAAATTGGTTACCCTAAATTAAACGCACGTGTGCTTAACACTTTAGCCTCCAACGGCTCTCCAAGATTATCGTACGATGAATTTTCAACTCTCTTTTTCAAGTAACCAAGGATCATATTTGAACATATTAATATGACTATAATGTCGGTGTCCATGTGATGGTACGGTGTCGATTGAAGTGTTTTATAGCTTAGGGATTAATTGATGATTTTAAAGCTTATTCCTAGTGTATAGAGATGATAATTAAATGAGGTATAAACTGGTGGATTTGATGTTAGGTATCTACGTTGAGCTCATTGGTATGGCGAGCAGGCTGCGGCGTCGATGTGTCTGTTCTGTAGGTCTGATTAGCTACTTTATGAGCAGTAGGAGCTTGTCTGTATTATTTCTTTGTTATTATTTCTTCTGTGCTTTGGTCTTCAGTCAAATGAACTAACATAAATCCTATAAATCACGTTCGACAAGAAATTCTGTAAAAATATATTTATTTTCATTTATACAATAGATATCTTCAGTTAAATCCAGAAAGGAAGCCTAAGTTATAAATTAATCGCCTTAGTTTTAAATATTAATATAAATTTAATCTAATACCAGCGAGATCCTCCAAAGTGCTTGTTTCACACCTACGTGTTATTCAATATTTAATAATAATTGTGTAGTAATAGGTATCTTCTTTTTGTTTCCTTAACAACATACAATCTTGTTCTCGAAAATTCTTGTTAGATTTGTTTTGTGTTGTTTTTTGTTTTAATCAGCTTTTGTATGAACTGGTCTCAGACGGTTGGAAGCGTTGGGTTTTTTTAGGCGACGACAACTAACACCATCATCAGCAAATTTTAATCACCACGACGACGACGACTACGACGATACGTATACGGTAGGGTAGGGCGCGCGGCGGCGGCTGCGCGCGGTGAGATTCTGCGCCTATGTATGTCCGCCATGTGAGCGGCTGCAAAAACGCGGGCGAGCTCGATGGAATATTTTGCCAACGCCATGATGTCATGGTGGATTAAATTACTGTGTATTACGACCTTGCTTGTCAGTGGAAAATGTACTTATTTGCTCGCCACTGGGTATTTATACTAACTACACATAATATCTAAGTAACTATCAGCAGCAGCAAATTAGCAATGGAATAAATAATTGATTGATACTATAATTTAGTAAAATAATTATGATAAAATAATTAAATAATATTTAAACATTTAAGTCCAGAAAGTAGACTTTAACATAATGTAACTGCACACTTGATCTCTATAATAATTAAAATTGGCCAATGATCATCTAGTAGCGGAATCGTACTACTTTGTGTGAGTAACCCAAGCTCTTTTAGAAGATTACAGTGAGCTCGTTTTTCTTGGGCATTCTAACTACGAAATTAAACAAAGTGTCTCTGTACAACATCTATGTAATTCCTAGCTATCAATTCCTCCCTGCTCGATCATCAGGGAAGTTATAAAAAGTAGGAAATATCATTGAATGAACAATGTATTTCCTACATAGCGTATCGCCCCAGGTTTTGGTCTTTTATCGACCTGAGCTTCCTTGGAAGCTCTAGCTCATTATGAGCTTCTAGTTCTCATAAGAACTTTCGTTGAGTCTCTCTTCCTCAACAGAATAGCCGTGCTCCAAATCTCTCTAATGATACTGCTCGGAGACGGCCACTCT
Source organism: Carpatolechia fugitivella (assembly GCA_951230895.1). NCBI lineage: Eukaryota > Metazoa > Arthropoda > Insecta > Lepidoptera > Gelechiidae > Carpatolechia > Carpatolechia fugitivella. Next base: position 13,267,242 of record OX579649.1, on the reverse strand, counting down.
TGCCCTCGCTCTGGGCAACCTTCTCCTTAAGTTATGTCAACCGTATTGAAAAATACAGTTACATAATCTCTCTGTGTCTTCCTTACTACCATCCCACAAGAGATCCAGCAAGATCCAGCAAGATCCAGCCCTGACGAAGGAACTAGTTTTAGTTCCTTCAGCTAGTTGATTGCTAGACCCCAGATCCCGAGCAAGACAACAGCTCAAAAGCAAAGACCCGATACGCTCACACCTTTACAGCAAACCAACTGTTAAAGCATTTACGAGGCGAGCGAGAATAAACGCCCCGCCAACGCGCTCTCTGTGAGACACTGCCCATTCTGTCCTCCAGAACGCTCCTGACCTCCCCTCACCACAGAGGTGTAGGAAAAGGTTAAAAAAATAGACAATCCCGAAGGATTGTCTACAGCGGACTCTGGTCCGACCGGTGCGCCTTAAGCGTTGGTTGGAGACCAAAGTCTCTTCGTTGAAAGCATAAGCTTCTCGTGGTAAGCCGAAGCTAGTGGACTACGTCCAATCGATACTAGCCGTAGCGTTCCCGATACGGCTGAGCCGCTGTGGTAACCTTTTAGGAGGCTAATCCTGGTCTTCCACCGAAGTGTCCGACGTATTGCGTTCGATGGGAGTGAAGGGAATATAACCCCTTATATATACATTTAAATACTTATTTAAACATATTAAATAACTCCCAACTCTCTGCTCATCTCCTGCCGAACTGATCCACTGGTTCGAGTATGCTCCATGTTCCCTTCGCTGAGTGCAACAATATTTCTCTGAAGGGAACGGTGCTATATGCACCCGGTCCTTTTGGGGACACTACTCTTTTGGGCTTGCATAACTATCCCTTGTCTAGCGTGATCTAAGCCACAGCAGCATGTGGTCATAGATTCATTCACCAAAGCCCATTTAGCAGATGCATTTACAATCATATGCACTGATATCGCTTTACGATATTCGGGTCTTATTCTGCTTTGTGATTATACATTAATTAGAGCATAACTCGAGCAGCTTCACGTCCAGAGCAGAAAACTTCACAGAAAGTCGCTCCGCAGACTTGCGTCTCAGAGGAGTCATTAGCCTTCGCCGATGCCACTACCGGGGGTAATACTTGAAAGACCTTCATCGATACTAAGCATCTTGAGGTCCACAGCGCACAGATGTGGACAAGTCCCATCGGCGAAGATGTATTCAAGTTGCTATACGTGTCTCGATCAATCAGCGGTTCAGAGCTGGGCATGCAGTGTCAACATCAGCTAATGACGGGTATACCACATCTTCAAGCGTCAGACATGGTTTTGAGTGCCCTTGTCCGGGGTAAAGGGTCGCGAATCCTCTTCCCTAGTCATGGCCCTCGTTAATAGTTAGAATACATTGCGGATGGGCCTTTGCCATTTCCTCTCCCCATTCTGCGTGCTTGGGCGACACGTGAGGTGGTTCTTATTAGGACAGCGGCATTGGAGACAACGCGGATTCGTGAGAGGTTCCAGATCCATAATGCGTTGCGGCCGATGGTCTACGTATGCTTGTCCTCTGTTAAGTAACTCTAGAGGTATAGGCTCCAGCCGGCATCTGTATCCGCTATCTAGCATCATCCACTCAGCCACCATAATATATTCTACCAGGATGTGCAGACCACACTGGTTAGTTTGGATTAGTCAATAAAGGTTTAAGGGTGGCCCCTTTGCCTCTCAGGATGCCGTCGTCTCAAGCTAGGCGGCGTAAGAGACGAACAGGGGAAGTTTTTAGCAGCGCCTGTAACTTTGGTTATAGCAAATATTTTCATATTTTCCAAACCTATATTGAACTTTTCAGTCAATATCCAAACTTTAACATATTATGATTTTTATCATTAATACTTGTCGCCTCCGACCATCACTGGCCGACGGCTGCCTTCCCCATACATATATTCGAGAGTCGCATCGACGGTACGCGTAGGGTCAACACGGATTTTCCAACAAAGTTCCCCAATTTTGCTGAAACTCACAATATAGATGTAAGTCGGTCTCGGCATCACACATATGCTCTTAGTTTGGCGCTATCTCTTTTAGTTTTTGAGTTATTCGAAAAAGTTCAATACAAGAACGTATAACGGAAGTGAAAAATGTCCAAATACGGTTTTAAACCTTGTATTCGGAGTTCCCATGCACAGGGATAGCTATTGCTCGATCGTTGGCATCGTCTGCTCTCAGCCACATATAAATAATTCGCTTTTTAGGAAACATAAATTTTTCGGCTCCGCGCCATGATTTTTATTCAGCCTTATTTCGATTTTTTCTATGCCATTCAACAGACACACGTTGTTAGACATAGTTTTATTTTACATTAGGGTTGTGGGGTTACATCCAGCCCCCAAAATTTGACGGAATTTATGAAGAAAAATTTTAAATAGCTAAAATTCCCTTCATCTAAAACTTCCAATCAACCTTTTCTATGCCATACAACAGACACACGTTGTTCTACATAGGTTTACCTTTAACCCTTAGGTGCAATAAATTTCATTCAATAGGATTGTGTGTTTTACAACTTGAACTAACTATTATTTCCCTCACTCGAGGTACTGTAGTTCAAAAACCATCGCTCTTCATCAATATTGATCCATCTATTATTTCCCTCGCTCGAGGTACTGTGGAACAATAACCATCTCTTCTTACTGATCCCCTCATCAGTTTTCGAAGACTTACTTAAAAGTTCTTCGTTAATGTGCACAATGTGCATCATTCACTTGCTTGCAACTACTTCTCTTCCATTGCAACGACCCAAGTGTTAAGCCAATTAACCCTGCGAGTTTGTCGAACTCACTGAAAACATTTGTTTACCATCAACAAGACAAAAACGATTCCGCCCGGAATTAGATGAGTTCCACATTAAAATGACAAACCGCCACTAACCTTGTAGTTGACGCGCAATTCGCTAGAGCATCGAAAACGTAAACGATACAATCGTCAGTACGCTCGACACCCAGCTTTTAAACGACTTCTGAATTTAGCTTTTTGTGATATACATCCGAAGCCGTAGAGGCCCCTGAGACATCGCTAAATAAGTCGACATTGTTACAATAATTGTTGAAGACCGTTTCCGGTCTTCCTTCTCCCAATCTTCATCATCAAATATTTCGCTTTTCCATTGTTTATTATTATAGTACAATGACACTATTTATTTTCAGCTCAAAAAAATAGAGAACTATTTCTGTTTCCCCTTTGCAGGGTACTTATAGTTCTCTTTTTATGCCTTCGTGATTTTTCCCTACCTATACTAAATCTAACTCTTAAAATCCCTAAATGGAATAAAATTTATTTGACTACCTAACTACTGATACTATAACACTAATAATTCCTAAATGACATAAATTCTATTCCTTTTCCTAACAAACACAACTATCTACTAATAATACAAAACATTACAATACCTAACTCTACGTCCCTATCCTAAATTCTAACCTATTAATTCTGATTTCCTACTCTTCCCTAAGTGGCCGCCTCCTTCCCCAACAAACACTTCGATTGTTTCACAATCTTCATTAGTCCAAGCTAATGACCTGGTGAGACGCGGACATAAGTCCCACCTTTGTCTTACTTAATATGCTACTCGAATTTAGTCTTATTTCAACTTGTACTAAATTCGATCTTCCACAATCGATTTGATTGTGCCACTCCCTGTCGCCAACGGCTATCCTTTTATTCAACAGTTTTTTTTTTTTTTTTTTTTTTTTTTTATTATTATAAACAATTTTTCTCTTAGATTAGACACTGATTTACCAACCTTGAGTTCAGTGTTTAATCTTTACAATTCACTTACCTACTAAGTACAAATTTGAATATGTTATACATATTCCATTGTTTCAATGTACTTGGGGGTTTTGTAACCCAAAACTCCCAAGTAAATTGATACAATAAAGACGTTGCATGTCGCCTTTCTTTATAATTCTGACATTTCAATTTAAATATTTATTAATCACAGGGATCGTGTATATTAACCACGTTAACATTTAGCATAACACTACTCAGTGCACTTGTACTTATTCAAGTTTCTTATAGCACAATTTTAATTCACAATAATCAGGCATTAAAAAGTAAATATTTACAATCATTTGCAACAACAACTTTAAACATTCACAATAATCAATTTGATTTTCATTATTTCCAATTCACAATAATTAGTTTGATTTTCATCATTTCCAATTCACAATAATTAGTTAAGACAAATATTTTTATTTATAATATTTGGATAAATGTATAGCATTATACTTTCCTCGAATTCGACCCGATTCTAGATCCTCCAGAACATACACATTGTCGAAGGGGACGGAAGCAACCCGATAAGGTCCTTCGTATAACAAATCAAATTTGCTTATGTGTTTTTGCAACTTGTTAGAAATATTTAGCCGCCGAATTTTGACTAGGTCTCCAATATGATATTGTATCAACTTGTGGCTCCTATCGAACTTCTCTCTCCGATATTTGCTTTGCTTTTCCAAATTCATTCGAACTTCATTTCTTATCTCTCCCACATCTAAGGCTGAGTTTTGGGCTTGCAGATCTTCGTCAAATGAGAAGTTGATCGATCTTCCATACAAGATCTCACACGGCGTAAACCCAGTGCTATCGTGTCTAGTATTGTTATATAGTACTTCAATTTCAGGTAATCTAGTGGCCCAACTAGAATGCTTTTCATGACAGTATGTTCGAAACATCCGTCCCAGTTCTTTGTTCACCCTTTCAGTTGTGTTTGGTCGAGGATTTCTTATCGTGGTGTAGACGGTCTTTACACCTATTCCATTTAATGTTTCTTTCCAAAGTTTACAGTTAAATTGCCTTCCATTATCAGTCATGATTACTTTGGGTACAATTATCTCCGTAAATTGCAACATTTTGGTGATACAAGCTTTCGCCGTTGCTTTTCTTAGCGGAAATAGTTTCACAAATTTACTGAAGGAATCCTGGACAACCAGAATGTACTGAAAACCAAACACCCCTGAAGGTAGTGGTCCATACAAATCTGCCATTACCAAGTCCCCAATTTTCTGTGTAACTATTGATTTACATGGTCCCACATATTTGAAATTGTTGCATTTTGCTAACTGACAAATATGACATCCTCTAACTTGCTTCTTAACTTGCCTTGCCAAATTGGGCCAAAAGAACCTGTCCTTAATGTACTTGATAACCTTATAGGCTCCCTGGTGACCCATTTCTAGATGCACTTGTTTGATTAACTCCTCTCTCATAATTTCCGGCAACACTATCACCTCTCTTCCTCCAAACTGGATATACAGTTTACCTTCTTTAATAAAATATCTGGACTTTTTGCCTTGTTGTGTCAATTCGATCTTTTTGCCACAAAACTCATCTTCCTCTTGCATTCGATCTAGTTGCTTGATTTGTTCGTTCAAACCTCGATTAGGTTTTGTTCCCAGATAGGCTATCTCTGGGCATACAGCTTTTTCTTCCTGTATGAACTCACTACTAGGCAAATATCGAGAGAGCACATCTGCTGCTGTGTTCAATCGCCCCGCCACATGCTCAACAGTATAATCAAACTGTTCAAGGTATAATATCCATCTTGTTATACGGCTGTTATATAACTTCATATTCTGCACGAACAAGAGTGCTTTGTGGTCAGTTAGTACACAAAATTTCGCCCCTCTGAGATAAGTCTCGAACTTCTTGACTGTGCTAATAACTGCGAAGAACTCCTGTTCCGTGGTGGTCCAATTAAGTTCGGCTCCTCTTAAAGCTTTGCTGTTAAATCCCAGGATCCTTGGGCTTCCTTGGTCATCTTTCTGAAACAACACCCCAGCTAAACCTATTCCTGAACAATCCGTTTGGATATAATAAGGTTTGGAAAAGTCTGGATGATGTAACATGATTGTATTAATGAATCTCCTTTTCAGATCTTCAAATGCTTGATGTTCAACATCTCCCCATATCCAGCTGCGTCCCTTTTTTAATACCTCGCAGAGGGGCATTATACTTCGATTATAATCCGGAATAAACCGTCTATAGAAGTTGCATAAGCCAAGGAACGCCCGAACTTGTTTTACCTTCTTTGGAATTGGAAATTCGCGTATCGCACGTATCTTGTCAGGATCAGTCCTTATCCCATCGGTTGAAATAATGAACCCCAACATCTTTACCTCCTTACAAATGAATTCACATTTCCGTAAATTACAAGTAAGTCCAGCTTTCAACAACTTCTGTAGGACTGTTTCAACGTGCTCAAGATGTGTATCTAAAGTCCCTGTCGTTATAACAGCTAAGTCATCAAGATAATTGACACAAAACTCTCTAACTTCAGGACCCAGTATCACATCCATGGCTCGAGAGAAACTTCCAACTGACGTTCTTAAGCCCATCGGTAAAACATTGTATACATAGCTTTTCCCATTAAATGTAAAGCCAGTATATTGCTTCCCTTGTTCGTTTATTGGTATCTGAAAATACGCATTGTTCAAATCAATGGTAGTAATAAACTTCGCTCCGTGAAACGAGTTCAACACATCCAATTGCATTGGTGGTTTTTCTGTTTCGGGTACCATGTACTGGTTTATCCCTCTCGCATCTAATAAAACGCGCACTGAACCATCCTTTTTCAGTGTAAACGTCAACGGACTAGAGTATGGCGTTGATCGTCTTGAGATTATCCCCATTTCTTCCATCTCATTTAACTTCTCTTCCAATTTCGCTTTGTAAGCGTATGGTATAGGATACGATTGCTTAACAATCGGTGTCCCATGTTGCATAACAATCTTATGTTCATAACAATTTGCTCGACCCAACTTTGCCGAAAAAAGCGTGTTAAACTTGTCCAGCAAAGCTGTCAATTTCTCCATCCCTTCCGACCCTATGTCTGCTCCAGTTTTGATCTCAGTTCGGTCCAAATTCGCGCTTTCAAAACAATCACCTTTAATCGAATTAGAATTTAATGAATTTAGCTTTTTCGTTTCTAGACTCTCTTTATAATGTGCAAACGGTACAAATACTGGCTCCACGCCACGTCTGACATACATTCCAACGGCTTTATCTAATAAGATTCGGATTTGATATTGGCACATAAAATCAAAACCCAGAATCATGGGTCTTGTAAGACCTGGCACCACTAAAAAGGGTATTTCCATGTCAAACCCCTTCGTCAGTTCAACTTTAAGATGAACCTGTATAGTTATTTTTGACGATCTTTGACCGACAGCCCCCTTTACTTGGAACCCTTTGACTGGTACCACGGGGACTTTCTCATTTTTCGATTTTAATTCCACATATAAGTCCTCTGAGATGCATGTAATCTCTGACCCCGTATCTAACAAAGCCATGATTCTAAGTCCTTCACAGATCACAATTATATCAGGCCGCAGCCCTTCCATAAGTTCTTTATTTCTTTGGTCATCATTAAAGACCGTACTGGTCATTGTTGTGGCATGTGCTTCCACGACCTTTTCCATTGATAGCAAATCAAATCGGGCTGTAATCAGCTCTGATATAATTTCATCTTCGCCAGTATGATATCCGATTCCGGCCCTCCCTCTCTGGCCTCGTGCTATGATCGGTTTTAAGATTCCTTTAAAGGTTTTTCCTAAAGGTTGGCCTGTCTTCCAACCTTGTTTTGACATGATTTTATAACCGACCGAAGTCGAGTCCAAATCGGTCAGCCCCCCGTCTCTGATAACATTGACTACCTGCCCGGGGGTTGGACAAATAGTACTTTCTAGTTTAAACTGGGCTTCCCCTTCGGAGTCTCCACCTCCACGACTGCTGCTGAACTGGTCGCGACGAATGGTTTCGTTGCTTGCACTCCGCCTCGGTCGCGTGGCGCCCCTCCTCTCGGTCGAACCCAGTTCTCGAATCTCCTCTTGTATTGTTTAGGGTCCTGTCTCCCTCCCGGATGGGAGTTCATCGACTGACTCACTATTTTGGCTGATTCCCCTTCTGACTGATTGATCATATCCATGTTCCTTAGAAATTCTGACGCTGCCAGTATAGAGTCCTCTCTGGACAGCGCCCATAGTTGTTGCACTTCTTTGGGATAGTGGCGCATTATGTCAGCCACCAACTGTCTTTCGGGGATTGTAAACGTCAATAAGTTTACCTGGCCTGCTAAGCCTAGGAAATGACTTAACATCGTGGGATATTTCCCTTTATCCCACTTATTGGAGACTATGTCTCTACGGACTCTGTTCTGTTCCACTTCACTCCAATATGTGTCCAAAAAATCTGATTTAAAATCATCAAAAGAATGCCAACGACTCATGTATATACGCGACCAATCCCTCGCTTGGTCCATCAGACATTCCTGAACTATATCTAGTTCTCTTCCTTGGGCAGGAATCTTCCGCAAATAAGCGGTCAGATCTTCTAGGAATGTAACCGGGTGCACTATTTTCCCGTACTTGTCTTTGTTACCAATTCCTGAGAACTTTGGTTTCTCAGAATTGAGATTGGTAATGCTATAGACAATTTTCTTTTCTTCCTTCTTGTTCCCTAATGGAGATAGGGTGCCACTACTTGCCTCACCCCCCGTTCCTTTCTGAACTTCCACCTCAAGCGCCTTGTGCGCTGTCGCTGTTCGCGACATTTCCTTCTCTAACTCCTCTATCTTATCTGTGAGAGTTCTAGTTGTCTTTGTCATGAGTTTGTACAAGAGCATAAACTCCCTACTGTTAGAGCCAACGTCCTCCGTTGGCTCAACCACCATTCTCTCCTTTCTCTTTTGTTTATTGGCCTTTTTGGCCTTCTTGCGAGGAGGTTCTTGCATTCTCTCTTCTTCCCTCTCCTCGCGGCACTCCTCATAATCGGATCTACTGCCCATTGTCATGCACCAAATCCTATTCACTTAATTGTTCTTTTAACACTTTTTTTTTTTTGACTTTGTCAATATTGTTTATATGCACTGTTTAATTATTCTTTATTTCTGTTGCAGCCAAGACTCTGTAACAAAAGAAACGCACATAAGTATTTTTCTACTACAATCCAATTTGTTCTACAAATCTCTACGGGTATTTTCAACAACCACACTGTAATCTTCTTTCCATTTCACTAGCAACAAATTGTGGCTTAAGGCCACTGTTCTTGTTACGGTCCTGAAATCCTGGTTTCTAGGCACCAAATTGTAACTGCACACTTGATCTCTATAATAATTAAAATTGGCCAATGATCATCTAGTAGCGGAATCGTACTACTTTGTGTGAGTAACCCAAGCTCTTTTAGAAGATTACAGTGAGCTCGTTTTTCTTGGGCATTCTAACTACGAAATTAAACAAAGTGTCTCTGTACAACATCTATGTAATTCCTAGCTATCAATTCCTCCCTGCTCGATCATCAGGGAAGTTATAAAAAGTAGGAAATATCATTGAATGAACAATGTATTTCCTACATAGCGTATCGCCCCAGGTTTTGGTCTTTTATCGACCTGAGCTTCCTTGGAAGCTCTAGCTCATTATGAGCTTCTAGTTCTCATAAGAACTTTCGTTGAGTCTCTCTTCCTCAACAGAATAGCCGTGCTCCAAATCTCTCTAATGATACTGCTCGGAGACGGCCACTCTTGCCCTCGCTCTGGGCAACCTTCTCCTTAAGTTATGTCAACCGTATTGAAAAATACAGTTACATAATCTCTCTGTGTCTTCCTTACTACCATCCCACAAGAGATCCAGCAAGATCCAGCAAGATCCAGCCCTGACGAAGGAACTAGTTTTAGTTCCTTCAGCTAGTTGATTGCTAGACCCCAGATCCCGAGCAAGACAACAGCTCAAAAGCAAAGACCCGATACGCTCACACCTTTACAGCAAACCAACTGTTAAAGCATTTACGAGGCGAGCGAGAATAAACGCCCCGCCAACGCGCTCTCTGTGAGACACTGCCCATTCTGTCCTCCAGAACGCTCCTGACCTCCCCTCACCACAGAGGTGTAGGAAAAGGTTAAAAAAATAGACAATCCCGAAGGATTGTCTACAGCGGACTCTGGTCCGACCGGTGCGCCTTAAGCGTTGGTTGGAGACCAAAGTCTCTTCGTTGAAAGCATAAGCTTCTCGTGGTAAGCCGAAGCTAGTGGACTACGTCCAATCGATACTAGCCGTAGCGTTCCCGATACGGCTGAGCCGCTGTGGTAACCTTTTAGGAGGCTAATCCTGGTCTTCCACCGAAGTGTCCGACGTATTGCGTTCGATGGGAGTGAAGGGAATATAACCCCTTATATATACATTTAAATACTTATTTAAACATATTAAATAACTCCCAACTCTCTGCTCATCTCCTGCCGAACTGATCCACTGGTTCGAGTATGCTCCATGTTCCCTTCGCTGAGTGCAACAATATTTCTCTGAAGGGAACGGTGCTATATGCACCCGGTCCTTTTGGGGACACTACTCTTTTGGGCTTGCATAACTATCCCTTGTCTAGCGTGATCTAAGCCACAGCAGCATGTGGTCATAGATTCATTCACCAAAGCCCATTTAGCAGATGCATTTACAATCATATGCACTGATATCGCTTTACGATATTCGGGTCTTATTCTGCTTTGTGATTATACATTAATTAGAGCATAACTCGAGCAGCTTCACGTCCAGAGCAGAAAACTTCACAGAAAGTCGCTCCGCAGACTTGCGTCTCAGAGGAGTCATTAGCCTTCGCCGATGCCACTACCGGGGGTAATACTTGAAAGACCTTCATCGATACTAAGCATCTTGAGGTCCACAGCGCACAGATGTGGACAAGTCCCATCGGCGAAGATGTATTCAAGTTGCTATACGTGTCTCGATCAATCAGCGGTTCAGAGCTGGGCATGCAGTGTCAACATCAGCTAATGACGGGTATACCACATCTTCAAGCGTCAGACATGGTTTTGAGTGCCCTTGTCCGGGGTAAAGGGTCGCGAATCCTCTTCCCTAGTCATGGCCCTCGTTAATAGTTAGAATACATTGCGGATGGGCCTTTGCCATTTCCTCTCCCCATTCTGCGTGCTTGGGCGACACGTGAGGTGGTTCTTATTAGGACAGCGGCATTGGAGACAACGCGGATTCGTGAGAGGTTCCAGATCCATAATGCGTTGCGGCCGATGGTCTACGTATGCTTGTCCTCTGTTAAGTAACTCTAGAGGTATAGGCTCCAGCCGGCATCTGTATCCGCTATCTAGCATCATCCACTCAGCCACCATAATATATTCTACCAGGATGTGCAGACCACACTGGTTAGTTTGGATTAGTCAATAAAGGTTTAAGGGTGGCCCCTTTGCCTCTCAGGATGCCGTCGTCTCAAGCTAGGCGGCGTAAGAGACGAACAGGGGAAGTTTTTAGCAGCGCCTGTAACTTTGGTTATAGCAAATATTTTCATATTTTCCAAACCTATATTGAACTTTTCAGTCAATATCCAAACTTTAACATATTATGATTTTTATCATTAATACTTGTCGCCTCCGACCATCACTGGCCGACGGCTGCCTTCCCCATACATATATTCGAGAGTCGCATCGACGGTACGCGTAGGGTCAACACGGATTTTCCAACAAAGTTCCCCAATTTTGCTGAAACTCACAATATAGATGTAAGTCGGTCTCGGCATCACACATATGCTCTTAGTTTGGCGCTATCTCTTTTAGTTTTTGAGTTATTCGAAAAAGTTCAATACAAGAACGTATAACGGAAGTGAAAAATGTCCAAATACGGTTTTAAACCTTGTATTCGGAGTTCCCATGCACAGGGATAGCTATTGCTCGATCGTTGGCATCGTCTGCTCTCAGCCACATATAAATAATTCGCTTTTTAGGAAACATAAATTTTTCGGCTCCGCGCCATGATTTTTATTCAGCCTTATTTCGATTTTTTCTATGCCATTCAACAGACACACGTTGTTAGACATAGTTTTATTTTACATTAGGGTTGTGGGGTTACAATAATTACAGTTAATAGTATGATGCCTGGATTATTATAGTTACTAGTATTATAATAATGTTAGCTCACAAAAAACTAGCTCGGCAAAAACGATGTCGACGCCTGGTGGGGCCTCATATTAGCATGGATTAATTCCAATCAAGTGTATTTGGTTCGCTACTTGGCGGGAGGGGCCGGTTTGGCTTCTACGACTGGAAGGAAAGTAAGTATAGGTATCTATCTACTTGATGTCGCTTGATATTTCAGTTTACGAGAAACTCTAAAAACTAGGATTTATGCCGATTTAACAATAAAATTGATGATATTATTATAGCCAACTAAGCGTAACACAAGAAAATTAAAAAAATATATACAGGATAATATCATTGTATACAGGGTTATTTTTTATTCAATGCACAAACTTTAATAGGTCATTCCGGTTCAGACCATGAAACTAAACAACTTTCCCGAAAAAATAGGTCCGGAACTGAAAAAAAAAGTTCGATCTCCCTCACATTACTCACATACAAACTGCCGCAGCCAAGCCAACTCAGCAGTATGGGAGGTACAAAAGTTTCTTTCATTTCTGTACCTATGTTTCTTGGGGAAAGTTGTTCAGTTTCATGGTCTGAACAACAAATTAAAGTTTGTGCACTGAATTAAAAATAACCCCGTATATATTTTGAAACACGGAATTAAATATATTGCGAGGTAAGTTCTAACAAATCGACAAAAGGAACATATTTATTACTATTAATAAAATATATAAGTACTTACTATAATATACATATTTCCCACAAGATGTTATTTTATTGTTATAAATCTAGTTTGAATGAAAGAACGTTTGGTCTAAGAAATTGTTTGTGGCAGCGGCAAGTAGAGTAACACTGGTCTTCACGTTTTTTAGGACATTACATCAGCCTGCTACAAATACATACCGGTGATATATTTTTTATTTACGATTATGTCGTAGATTTTGTTTTTATATATAAGGTATATTATATAAGAAAACAATAACAATTTTAAACAAATCCAACCCGCCTACTTCTACAATCAATAAACATAATTCTTTTCTAAATGCTACTTTTCTACTTAACAATCAATTAAATAAAACAAGCTATGAATTAAACCCATAGATATATACATAATTTGGTAATTAAATCTGAGAATGGCAGTGTTATAAAACGTGCGCAAAAGGGAGCTAGGTAGATCGGTGTTTTCACGGTCACCGGACGCGAGGCAGGCCGTCGCTCACATAAAAAAAACAACTTTCCTCAAAACGGGCGATGGCGCTAAGCGACTAATTCAACTCAAAACGTTGTAAGCGCCCGTATTATAGCATTGACTTGAGATCTTTTGTTCATGCAATACGCTGAGTCGAAATAACTTGTTGATGTGCGTTGCGGGCAGCGCGGGGGAGAGCGGGGGCCGAGGGGCTAGCGCCGCCGAGCGACGGCCTGTCTCGCAGCGGTGAGCCGGCGACACCCTGTCTGCCGCGGTCGGCGGCGTTGCCGTTTCGTGCACATTCCTGTCCGCCCGCACCCTCCTCTCTAGCTCATGAACCGCCCGCACGCACGAACCGGCAACAATGCATGCAAACTTGTTTCGTAAACGGATGTGGCAGCGCGAGGCAGGGCTGCTCTATTTGTCTTTTTCTATCTTGCACGCTTTGACCAGAAGGAACGAGATAGAAATAGTGGCGCTACGTGCTATCGGCTCCCACTTGCGGCATTTTTTCACACCGAGAATGAGGCGAGATTACTGCATTAGCTGGTGTTCATACTGATAACGTGTTTAATTATTTTATATTTCAAGATTATATTTGTCGATAATTAAATAAGTACCTGAAGAAATTTTTATTCCAAAAAAAGAAAATAAATACAAGGAAATATCTCCTTTCTGGTAAAAAAAAATCCAGGACATTTTTCTAAGTGGAATTTATAAAAAGTTTAGGAAATTAATAAGAACCATGTAAGATAAAGAGACATGGAGAAATCTTGTGAAGGCCCTATGTACCATCAACAACAACAACGACAACATGTAGGTACCTATATGAAATAAAACACGATTTTTTACATGTGTTGTTTCGTGGTCTTGTGTTGTGACAGACGGCAGTAAGTATTGTTGTCGTCTTTAGGTATTATACATTTGATACTTATTACAAATATATGTGCAACTGGAAAATAAAAATATATAATGTAAATAGGTTCCAGTGTGGAATAAGCTGAACGGGCATACAAGGCTCGAGTCGTGCGCTCATGTTCGGGTGGTACGCGCCGCGGGCAGCGAGCCGCCGCCGCCGCCAACATCCGCGCCGCACCAACGAGCGACAGACAGTCAGTTCGGCGCCGACACTCGCCACGCGCACACGTTCGCCTAAAACCATGGCAGCCGCCCACACGCTCTCGGCCCCTGTGCCCTCTGACCGCCGCCCTGAGGGACGTGCTGGTTCCCGCCGTATATTCCCACCGCAATTTAAATTACAAGTTCTCGAAGCATACAGACGTGACGCTCAATGTCGCGGCAATCAGCGAGCTACGGCCAGAAAGTTTGGCATCCACAGACGTCAAATCCAGAAGTGGTTGCAAGCTGAACCTACACTGCGAGCTGCACTTTTGCGACGAGCTCCTCAACCTGCACCATCGCCGCCTCCATATGCTGCTGGTTCACCAGAAAGCGCTCGATTGCCGTCACCACCACCTGCAACACTTCCCACGCCAATTCAGATGCCCACACCAGTACAAGTGCCTACATCTATACAGGTGCCTACACCATTACCGCCACCCGTACCTGCCCATCTACCAATAGTGGAGCCAATAGATTTATCAGTACGAAGGCCTTCTCCACCGCCTGCTCCTCAACCAGTATACGCATCCCCTGCAGCACCAGAAATACCAAGGAAACCATTCAAGTTGTTCAGACCATTTCTGGAAGATGAAGAAGAGGAAAGGCCCGTAATAGCGTCGCTGCCGGTGACCGCTGGCGTGCACGTGTCGGCGTTCGTGCCTGTGCAGAGCGCGGCCGGATGCGCGCTGACCGCGTGCTCTGCCCCGCGTTGGTGCGCGTCCGTGCCCTCCTTCCCGGCTCCTCTCAGATGAGGGGATGCTTTTGGGGCGCAGCCTCGTAAATCCTGTGATCTAGTCGCCGACGCCCGCCTGGCGCCGCCTGGGGCTTAGCCCTCCATCACCGTGCCTTATTGTACACGCCGCCATAGTGCATTATGCCATCATCTCGAGATGATAGCTTATTTTTGTGTAAATTATAAAAATGTATTTTTATATGTGGGGTTTATGAAGCATTACCTACATTTATGAAGAATGATTATTAAAGCTAATATTATTATTAAAATAAACAGAGTTGTTTACTAAAGATGCCTTTTTTTTTAAAACATGCGTGGAGCAGGTAGCGCCGGCGCCATAGTTCCATTTGATTACCTGCCCAATCCTTATTCCCTTTTTGTAGTTCACCTTTAAATCATAGAAATGAACGAACATAATAACTTTTTTAATGGATTAAAAAAAAAACATTCTGTTAAAATCAGATCAGAACCCATATTTGACAGAAGATACCTTATATTTTTTGAACAATTATTGAGTGTAATATGAAAAAAAAAAGTAGGTACTCACTTAGTCCTAAAAAATAAACAAAATCATGGTCACCCTACTAAGCTGTCACGGATCTCAAAAATATTAAGAAAAGAAAAGGATCTTCAAGGAACGATCTTTCTATTATGGTAATTCATTACTAATGTGAATATGATTTTTTAACTAATATTACATGAAGAAAGTAAAGTTTACTGAGCTATACACCGTGAAATTTTACTGGTTGTTTTTAGTTAAATGAAGTGTTCAGTCCACTGAACAACTTTCCGCAAGGAACATGGGCTGGCATTGAAAAAATCCTTCCCATAGTAAATCAATCAGCTGGCCGCGCGGTTTTTATATGAACGGGTCATTTTAAGGGTTCCGTAGTAAAAAAGGAACCATTATAGTTTCGGTCTGTCCGTCTGTCTGTCCGTCCGTCTGTCTGTCTGTCCGTCCGTCTGTCTGTCTGTCTGTCTGTCCGCGGTTTAGCTCAGAGACTCTTAGTACCAGAAGGCTGTAATTTGGCATGGATATACATATGAATCATGCCGACAAAGCTGAAGAATAATATCTTAAAAAAAAAAAAATTTTAGGTTTCCTCTGGTACACGTCAAGAGGGGGTTATTTTTTTTTTTACGATTACCTTATAGTGTGAGGTATCGTTGGATAGGACTTTTAAAAACAATGGGGGCTTGCTAAAATCATTTTTCGATGCTAGTGTAAGTTTTAGAAATATTCCGTTTTAAAGTGCTTATTTTTGATAGAGTCAAGGTTCCCCCCCCCCCTCTACCAGCGAAACCGTTGTATATGGAAACGTGAAAAAAATCATGTTAGTAGTGTATATGATGAATTTAAAAGGAAAACTATCAACATTAAGTAGGTTTTACAGGTTATCGAATAATAGACCAAGTTATAAAAAGTACTAGTACAAGTAAGAAATTTTGTACTACAAATATCATAGAAAAATATTTTGATGAATGTTAGAAGGCTGTAATTTGGCATGGACATACATATGAATCATGCCGACAAAGCAAAAGAATAAAATCTTAAAAAAAAAATTTTTAGGGTTCCTCTGGTACACGTGAAGTGGGGGTTATTTTTTAAATTCACGATTACCTTATGGTGTGAGGTATCGTTGGATAGGGTTTAAAAAAATAATGGGGGTTTGCTAAAACCATTTTTCGATACTAGTTTACGTTTCAGAAATATTTTAAGTGCTTATTTTTGTCAGAGTCAACCAGCGAAACCGTTGTATGTATTTGGAAATGTGAAAAGATTCACGGTAGTAACACAAATTACGTAAAGCCGCGGCGCGCGCCGAGACAGATGGCACACTCGGAACTAAGCGCCATATTCTTACGCACACATTGATCATTCGCGTTTACAGGCCGTGGTCGGACCATCTCGGACCACGTGCAGTCGGGTCGTCGCTCGCGAGTATTAACTAGGTACGTGTTTGTAAACGAAACGAACGTTCAAAATTTATCTTTTTCAATGCCGTGCCGGGCCACTTGTACCCCAAGCCAAAAGATACGCTTTTCTCAAGAGGTACATGCTTAAGAAAAAAAAAAAAGTAAAAATATAGTGTATAATTTAAGTTTTTAAAATGTGAAAATACAGTATACGATGCAAATTTTAAAATTGAATATAGCCTAACAATAAAAATTTTGTAAAATAATAAAAAAGAACACGTATTTTGAAAATACCCCAATCTACCCACCGATTTGGGTAGATATGGGTATTTACCCTCACCTATCCGGGTATTTACCCACGATTGGGTAAATACCTGGGTACGTGCCCATCTCTGATCGGTGTAAATGTAAAGCACCTAAACTGCTCTAATTCAGAATTAGTACAGTAGCAACCCTAGGGAGTCAACCAAGTTTAGGTAGTTATTTTCGAGAACGGCGGGAGTGGACTTTCTGGAAACGAAACTTATTTATTTTGTGGTGGCAACCAACCCTAGTGAGTCTGGCAAGATGACGTAATTATTTTTGAAGAAGGCGAGAGTCTAATCCTTCTGTAACCTTTTTTATTTTGTGTAGTAATGTATATGATGAATTTAAAAGGAAAACTATCAACATCATGTAGGCTTTACAGGTTAAAGAATAATATATCAACTTATGAAATGTACTTGTACTATTTATTTTATTTTATTTGGGAAGTTAACAGCAAAAATTTTTACAATTTGAACAAAAAATTACAACACTAAATGCCAATAACAAACTTCCACATATGTGCCGAAAATAGTTGGACTCCTAACAGCACTGCAATTAAAAAAAATATAAATAACTAACTAACTAGTAAGAAATTCGGTACAAATATCATAAAAGTTTAAACTGTCTATGTAGTAAATTTAAGTACGAGAAAAGTAAAAAAAATGGGAAATAAGTAGGCTTGACAGGTTAACGAATAAAATACCAACTATAAAATGTACTTGTGCTAAGTAAGAAATGCAGTACAAGTATCATAGAAAATGACTTGATGGAGTCCGTCTATGTAGGTAGTAAATTTAAGTAGGTATTAGAACAGTAAAAAGATTGCGAAAAAATAAAATCATAACATCATTTACTAAAATAATTTCATAACCTATTTACCTTATTTACCAGTCAGTTTTAAATGTGTAACAATCGCGAGATGCCAATGGAACACATCGAAACATTCGAATAAAACTATTTTGAATTTCGAATAAAGCGCGCCGCGCCGCCGCGGAGCTTATGGCCCTGCGGGGCTTGCGCGGGGAGTCGATGTAACAAATAGAGCGGCAGCCGCGCGCGCGCTCATTAGCGCGAGCGACTGGATGCTGTTCGGACGTGTCTCGAAATCCTACCTATTAGATTGCAATTATTAGCACTTTGAATATTCAAATTTTTTGATTATTTTTGTTAGAATTAAGTATACTAACATATGAAAGACTTGAAATTACAATACTATTTCTTTTTCAATTCCAGTTAGATATTCCATAAACTATTATAATTTTATTTAGCAATTTAGTCTAGCCTACTTTTATTTCCAAAAACTTAGTTCTCAGCGGAGCAATTTTCATTCTTTTCATTCGTAGTACTTACATAATATTGTAGATAAAATTAAATATAGGTACTACCTATATAATAGGTTATAGGTACGTTTCTTTTTAAGTTTCTCTTTAGCTATTCTTTTGTTAGGCAACTACGGAACCCTACACTTTGCGTGGTCCGACACGTGCTTGGCCAGTTATTTTTGTAGTTTTACTTGTCTCTCCTCAACGCTTTGTAGCACAGACTGAAAACTTTGCATGTATGAGTACGTTCAATTTTTATCGCTAAACATAATATTTATCATGAACTGATGCTTCATCCAGGATCGTCTCCTTATGAGGGTACTCTTCAACGGACAGTAGCACGGACTCAAAACTGCATGCAGGGTGTCTGTAAACAAAGTTACTGCTTGACCGTTTAAATAAAACTTTTTTATATTTCGCTATTATTACTTTTCGGTCTTTTCGTTACATACACCTATTGTTTTTTTGTGTTTTTAGGGTTCCGTAGTCAAAAACGAACCCTTATAGTTTCGCCATGTCCGTCTGTCTGTCTGTCCGTCTGCAGCTTAGCTCAGAGATTCTTAGTACTAGAAGGTTGTAATTTGGCATGGATATACATATTAATTATGCCAACAAAGCCGAAGAATAAAACCTTAAAAATTTTTTTTTTATTCCTCTGGTAGACGTGAAGTGGGGGTTATTTTTTATTCATGACTACCTTATAGCGTGCTGCGTGAGGTATCGTTGGATAGGTTTTTTTAAAATAATGGGGGTTTGCTAAAATCATTTTTCGATGCTAGTGAACGTTTCACAATTATTTCGTTTTAAAGTGCTTATTTTTATAGAGTCAAGTGGAGTCCAGGCATGAATTTGTTTTAGGGTATTATTAATACTATTGTATTGAGGTGTACTTCTACTGATTTTAAAAATGAGAGAAGTGTCATCTGCAAAAAGTACAATGTTTGCCAGATTTTGTACTACATATGGTAAGTCATTTATATAAATTAAAAACAGAAAAGGGCCTAAGATAGAGCCCTGTGGCACTCCCATTCTCACCAGAGAACCCCGTGATCTTGTTCTATTTACATGTACCTTCTGTATTCTATGTTCTAAATATGATTTAAGAAGTTTAAGTGCATTATTTCTGACCCCGTAATGTTTTAATTTAAGTAGTAAGGTTTCATGTTGGACAAAATCAAATGCTTTTGAAAGATCACAAAAGATATCAATAGCATAGCAAGAATCTTCCCATGCATTAAAAATATGCTTCATAAGCGCAACACCAGCGTCTGTAGTAGAACGCCCCTTGGTGAAGCCGAACTGCTGATTATGCAAAAGACAATTTATATTAAAATGAGATAGTAGTTGGTTTAATATAATTTTCTCAAAAACTTTGCTTAAGACTAGTAATATCTATATATCAGGTCTAATTACTATTACTAGGGTAATTTTTATCACCTGTCTTGAATAATGGAATAATTTTACTGTATTTCATCAAATCCGGAAAGACACCCTCATCTACACATGCATTAAATATGAAGGCAAGATATGGCGTTAGAATGTCAATTACTAAACTGTAAACTTTGACTGACATTCCCCACAAATCTTCCGTACCCTTCACTTTAAATTCTCTAAAGGCTTTAATTACTGTGTTTGCATTTACGTGCTTAAATTTAAATTCAGCGTTACAGGCTTCAACATGTTTTTCAAGTAATGACCCATGCAGAGAGAGATGGTGAAGAACTCAACGGCGCAGTAGTTTTTATTGGATTATCAACATCAAGTAGGCTTTACAGGTTATTGAATAATAGACCATCTTATAAAATGTACTTGTACAAGTAAGAAATTACTACAAATATCATAGAAAAATATTTTTATGGATGTTGTTAACTGTCTTAATATACCTAAGTACACGTAGTTAGACAACTACGGAACCCTACACATTGCGTGGCCCGACACGTGATTGGCCGGTTATTTGTTTCTTGGCTATACCCTACAATTATATTATTAATACTTTAGTACAATACCTTCATAAAAAATAATTATAAATTGAGTACTTATAATATATATATTGAGATTCTTGGGAGTAGGCCTAGTTAACCAGCTTGCCGCAGTGGACTTCTTTTGGCTGAGATTTATCATCATCAGAAGAGAATAAGAAAGGTGTAATATTTTTATTATTTCAGTGTAGCCCAAAAATTGGCTAGAGCTACCGCCTTATCAATGGCCTCATTGTGGTCTTGCATAGTGCAGAAAACTAGGTTGTCTTTATAAAAATATTTTTCAGGTAAAATTAATTAAGTCCTTGGTATTTTTTGTGAGCGTGATAAGAGGATATTCAAGTCAGAAATGGATATGGTCAGCAAAAAAGAACGAGAATTATAATTTAAAAAATCGGAACAAAAGTTGTTCCACCCGAGAATTTTATGAGAAACTGACTGACTGACAGATCCGACAGGTCAACGGAAAGCTGAAACATAAGACAGTAGGACGTCCTGCTTATTATGTAAGCAAGCGCTAAGAAGGGATTTATCGAAATTTCAAGAAATAAAAATAATAAATATAAAGCATTTTTGAAAATTCTTTCCCCTGAAGGGGGGTATTATCCTGTGGTATTATCCTTGTATATATGTAAGTAAGCACTTTGCAGGCCACTTACCGCTAGTTGGTAGGTCTGTTTGTCACATGAGGCTGTCATAGTTTTTACACGACGTAATGTGTTCAGTTCAGATAATTATGTACGCGAGTTTTTTTACTCCACCATAACTTCTAAATGCTTGAACAGATTTGGATGTATGGAGTATGGTTAGAATTCTGATTACATCAGCCTGAATGACACTAGCTATATTTTTTTGGCGGGGCAGTCATGTTTTTAATTTTTAGATGGTTGTCATTTACTACCCGTCCGTCATTGAGTCGTCTAACTTTTTACGTTTATAATTTCTGTGGCTCAGACTTACAAAAATCCACTCATTTGTTTGTAATCCTCATCACGATCCTAGTATCGTAATAAAGAACGTATAGGTAGTAAAGAACTTGCTATTATTGGGTATTATTTGGAGAAAACAAGCAGTGACAGACGGACTACGGACAGGAAAAACATTCAGACAGACTAAGAGAGTTAAATTATATATTAATAAAAAATAATATAAAAGCCGTTGATTTAATATGACTTTCTCAGATATTTCGCTTAAGATAAGACTGGTAATATTGATGCAGGTCTAGTATAACCTCCTTAATACCTGTCTTGAATAATGGTATCTATTACTTTACTATAATATGTATTTCATCAAATCAGGACAAACACTCTTATATGAAGGCAAGATAATGGCGCCATAGAGTGTCAAATATTAAACTACAAACTTTGACCGACATCCCCCATAAATCTCCCGGACCCCTAACTTTAATTTCCCTAAAGGCTTTAATTAATGTTAACACATCTACAGTACTAAGTACATCTAAATTTAAATTAAGCGTATGTATGATAGATAATACTGTTTTGAGATACCTACTTACGAGATATTATTTGCGGTTACGATTCTATAAATTAATATTCAATCAAAACAAATATTTTATATAACAATATTCATATTGTTCGGCTTATAGAAGATACAAATAATTTTGACTCGTAAGTAGTACCTATTATGTTCTGCGTTAAGATAAGACTGAAAGAAACGCCTTATAGGTACTAAACAATGGACATTAGTGCTACAAAACAATGAAAAACATGTTAAATCTAGGTGGTTCAAGTCTTTTAGAAAAACCATAAACCTAGTCCACTTAGGGCATTATTTATTCTTATTTTTGAAGCTGTCGCTGCTATTTATGGAAATATCTGCGAGAGACACGACACAAAGGCGAAGGCAAGGAATGGACTTGGACAGGCGTCGAGCAGTCTGCACTGCAGAGACTCGCGTCTGGCGCATGGCGAACGACTGGCGGCACATGTGGGATCAGTCACGGCTCGGTGCATAAGCGTATCGTGTCACATTTCATAAGCACACTATAAGTGCAAGTATAGTTTTCAAGGGGACATAATGTTTTCAATGCCAAAATATTTTATCCCTTAAATTTTACAAATCACAAACTTGTCATAATTGGTCAATCAATAAATTGAAGAATTAAAGCCAATTACTAGGGACTGGCAAAGTCTGAGGTACTTAAATGAGTAACCATGGGACAGAGCCCTCGCTAAGTCCAATAAAAAAAATACCCAAGACCAAAAAAGGGCATTCAACATTATTATTTTTTGTGGTTGGTTTAGGCATATAGTACTTTTAACGAGTCATTGAAGTCATAAATAATTACCTACCTCAACATCTCTTAAAAGTACTTGCGAATGCCTGCGATTCCTCGGAATTATTGTCGTTGATTTATTTTAATATCCCTTCGAGAGCGGACTTTTGCACCTATATCTATCGGTAAGACGACTACTAATACTAACTATGGGCAAAACGCGTTACTAGTGCGTGCGAGTAAGTAGGCGATTCAATTAATATTATGCAAACAACCTGATTTCGATCCGTCAAATCTGACTCTTGCGACAGTGAGGCGTAGATTGGCGACATCCTTTTTCAGTGATTATTAAGTAAGATTGAAGATTGTTGCTAAAAGGAACTTCTTTCCTTCTTAACGTTGATAAAGAGATTTAGCGTTTTTAAGTCTTAATTGTAAGCCGTGTTTCACTCTTAGTTTTTCACAGGGGGCCTTCTCTTATTAATGTTTTATAATATGGTTTTGTTAGCTTTAAAATAATCATGTATGTAGTAGGTCCTACCTACCCATAAAATATAATTATTTTCGCTCTCGCCCGGGCTTCTGACGCAGCTTGAAATTCTGGCGGATTCACCATTGTATTTACGTTTTTAGCACATTTTTCCGAACTGACTACAAACCAGGCACTTCGCCAGGATATTTGTACAGGTACAAGGTAACGTTCAGCAGTGGACTGTAAATTTTATTGTTTGGGTTGTGAACAAGGTAACGCAACCCACAAGCACGAAGACACATAAGAAGGTCATATAAAATCAACAAGTAATATACATACATGAAGTTACGAGAATATTTTTAAACTAGGAACTCTAGGATCGTTCCTGTTCTACAAAACCCTGCACAATAACTGCATTCACAGATGGCGGCTACATGATATTTACGACGTTATGCCGGACGAACATGATGGTCCATAAAGCTCACTCGTAGGCATAGCACCACTATGATGTCAAGGATATTTTTGGCACAAACTCTTAGACATTCTGCGTTCAGGGATGTTAAACTAGTAGGATATATTATAGGATAGGTATACCAATCTACTCGAACCTATAGTTAAGTAGAATAAAATTGAAAATAAGGAAGTTAATAATAACTAACCTAAAGGGGACCTGGTTTTTTAATTAAAGACGAGAAAATACCTTTTTCCTCCGAGTGTATGCACGACCCTATCAATAACTTGATATAGTAAAACAAATTCAACCAAGAGACGGCCTCTTTAAGAAAACAACAACCCAGAAACAATAGATGCACCCTTCAAAGATAAAGCAATCCTTTGTTTGTCTACCTGTGACGACAAAAGGGTATTAAGTTAGATGGATCCCTTTGAATAAGTGTTTCCCCAGCGCAAACAGAAAATAATTAGCTGCGGTGCCTTTGTTTGGCTCTTCCAGAAATTTCTTACGATGCGGGCTGTTTGTTGTAGTGCGCTGGGCGGCAAGCGGCAAGCGCGCCCGAATCGTCCGCTTTGAAGTTGCGTCCAGCAAATGCCCAGAGCACCCCAGAGAACGACTTGATGACGTATCTTTCCGGCATCTTCAAATTCGGCGAATTTGACTATTATAAAAATCTATTTTGAAATTAATGTAGACCTATCACTGCCTATCACATAAATAAAAAGCCGGCTAAGAACGAGTATATAGAACTTGCGCACCCTTCCGAGGGTTCATGCCTTGGAAAGTTGGAAGGAACTTAATGGCAAGTTCGCAAATCGGAAACTTTACGAGATATGTAGACGGAACACAAACTGAAGTTATAAGTAGGTGGTATAATGAGGTAATTCCGAAAACAACGACTCTACTGGTAAATCCAACTGTGACGGTTAGTCATTTTAAAATATAAGCTTGTTTACAATAACGTAAACGTATAGGTAAGGATAGCAGTTGGCTGTATTACGAAAAAGAAGCCCTGCAATGACCGAGGTTACGTAAGATACGTACATTTTTGCAAAACGAAGGCTGTCGCATTCGCGCGCCGCCGCCACCACCACCGCCGCGCCGCCGCGCCGGTATCGCGATAGTTTCATATTTTAGTTCAATGAACCTACTGTTATTCAAGATAACAAGTTCAAACTACAACTTGTATTTAGCGACGTCGACCTCTATTCCTCCATGGCTACAAATCCTATCCGGAAATTAAATAACTAGGTACGAGTATGCCAAAAATATTTGCAAAGTCCTTAAGGGACTTTAAATAAATCTATATTATAGGCGAAAGTAAAATAATATTAGATATTAGATTTAAGAAGTATATGCCAGAACTAAGACTCTTTACTCAGCAGTTACTTATTAATCGTGAAAATGCGGATGCTGTTATTTGGATATCCAAATAACAGCATCCGCATCTCATATGAGAATAGTCATCTTTGACTGCTGACTGGCTGTTCATAGGTCCCCCTAAAGCTCAGTGTTAAATATTAACCAATCCGTATGGTACATTCGTAGTATCGTACCCACCTGGGGGTATACATATTTTGGCTCTTTTGTTCTATTACTCGTATCACTTACTAATCGATCTTAGAAGAGAACGCATCATATTTGTTGCAATAACTTCTTATCAGTGAACCGTCCCTGTAAGAATTTTCATGAATTTCTAATTGTTTTTTTCTGTTGTGTGTCTACTATCTATGCCGTAATATTAAATATAAATAAATGTCTATTAAGTGGTTTTGACGACTTAATAGTAAGTGTAAATAGTACTTTGAAGAAATCTACTTTGAAGTATAGTGTTTAGGTGAAACGTAGCACCGAACAAACGGTTAAAGGAATATCAAACGTCGTATGTATTAAGCTTAAGTTTTACTGAATGGTTGATAATTCGTCATAGTAGAAATGTCACAAGGTTAAACATGTTTTGAAAAGGAGTAGTGAACCCGTGTGGAACGGAGTAAGTTTTATATAAATAACTACACTGAGAAAAAAGTGCACTGGGGTAAGTCACTCTTTATAATGAGTCCAAAACTCAAACGCGTCATGCGTCTAGCTCATTACGTCCGTCTATACCGATTTTCTACGTATTTTCTAGAGCTTTGCCACTCATGTAAGGTGTAGTACGGCTCATAAAATTTTTCTCAGTGTATATTTCATGCATCTATCTATTTTAGTTTCCGTTTTATGTGGGTGTTACGCCGATCTATTTTGGCTAGTATTTTGTCGTTATCTAGAGCTGCTAAAAACTGCAAGCAATTGCAAAACTTTTAACTTATTTTAAAAGGATGACATATGTGTCTATTTTACAAGGCACTATGGTTTATAGTGCACAAGTGTGCACATGGGGTCCATATAAGAGTGCTACGCCGTCGTAGCCGCCACGTAGCACTAGCTACGAAACACAGGCTGTTATTTTTTATTTCAGATAGCACAATCCAGTGTTATTTTTTAAGGAGGCACTTCTTTGAATTATGGTTTACTCAAAAACATCCGTAGCGAGAAAATTATGGCCTAGAAGTATTATTTTTTAGCTGTGGAAAATGTAGATATTGAGCCCAACAAAATTCATCAGGGAGATTGGCTGCCGTCTTAGGGAAAGAGGTGGCGACCCCCGCTCCGGGTCGTTTCTGGCGCAAAGCTTGTCCCTGGCAGTCCAGCGTGGTAACGCGGCGAGCATTCTTGGAAGCTTTGCTCAGGGAACGGTTCGGGTAGGTATGTTAGATATTTAAGGTTTTTTTTTTTTTTGTTTGTGTTTGTATCCTAAAGTAGTGCTATCCAGAGAACATATTAGTCTCGGAAACTATTGCGAATTAGAATTGCAAAATTTGTTAGATCATACGGTTTTCACTGAGCTTTTTAAATCTTTTTCTTAAGCCTGTTTTAGATTTAAATTTTAAACTACATGTTTAGTTGTCTTATTTAAATTTACCTGTACAATTTTTTTATTTATCGTAATAACAATTAATTTATAGTACAATTTTATTGTATTTTTAATTACACCGTGTTTTTTACTCGCGTTACTTTACTATTATCCGCAGATATTTGGTTAAAAACAAAGCAGTTTCGATTTTATAGTTTTTTATGTGTTTTCCCAACGCTTGTACATCATGCATAATGTGCATTTACAAAAGTATATTGATATATTTTTTACTATATTTTTTTCTTTTTTACGTCTCTCGTTATAATTGCATCATTCACAAAACGAAAACCCAAAAAATAGATAGGAGGCTTTGACCCACTTCTTTGACCGCCGAACCACCGTGAGATGGCGAGAAGAAAACTCCTAAATAAATCTCAGTGGTAGCTCAGAAATATTCAAGAGCTAGTAGGTGCAAGCACATAAATAGCGAGTCACAAGACAGACGAGGCGGCGGCGGCTGCTTATTGTGATGCGATGCCGTCATGATGGCCGCTCGGACCAGCCACCGCTCCCTCGCTTGGCGCCAACCGCCCGCGTTATTTCCGACGCCATTACTCACCGCCACGACTAATTATAATACGCGAGCGAGCATCGCTCACGTCCACCGACCGTCCATGTATCCTTTACAAATTCGCAAAAGCATTTGTCAAAATAATCTTGCAGCTCGGGATACCTTAACTTGTCTAGGATCTTTTTTATTTAATTTATTTATTTAGGATCATCAACATCATATATATTACACATTGATGGACACTTAAAGATGAACACAACATTCACATAATATAATAATAGCACTTAATTAAACAAATATATGGAATTAAATTATAGTGAGATCAGGGAATTAGTAGTACTAGTAATTACATACTCTGTAATTACCTACTTCTAGAAGGTATTACTACTTAATTAAATAGTAATATTAATAATACCAGTAATGGCTAGAGGTGCTAAGTAGAACAAACTGGAGTTATAAAAGATGTAGGTATAGCTATTTCTTATACTGATAATGACTTTGCACAAAGGGCTATTATGGCTAGCTGTAAGTATAACAGTTGTATGTAACGTCAAAAGAGGTACCATAACATAATATCTCAACTGTAGCGTAAATTGATTACAATTTGCCATAATATCACCACTATAAATTACGGTGTTTACTAACTGTACAAAAGTATTATTTTGTATTTGTATACAATAAGTATTATATTAAGCATTGTCTACCTCTAGATTAGAAAATCTATGGATTCAAAATCTATGATAAATTAATATTCGGTACAATTAGCTGTTGATTTTAAAATGTGGAAGTTATATGTTTTCAATACTTATATGCTTTTTATTCAGCTTTGGTTGCCTTAAGCTGTATAGCTTCATGTAGAGCTACAGGCTTTAAAACACCGCTAAATTTCTGAAGCTACAAGAAAATAATGTTGGGCAGGACACCACATTCCCTGGCTTGTTTGTGTCCTAGAACAAGCATTTCTATTTTCTGCAACGATCAGTGTTAGGTCGCGCGGTTTGTACGGTCGTTTTCCGATTAAACCAAGTACATGAGTCTTAAGCAGGCCTTGTTTGTTGGCAGTAAAAGAGTGATAAAAGTCCGGCATTCCGTTACCTAATTAATAAGAATGGAGTTATTTGTTTCGGAAAGATCAGAGGTGTCGGCGGCGTTGTTGAAGCGGCTGATGTGTAAACATGCTGCGTAAGTAAGTATACATTAATACACAATCACGCGCCCCCTGACACCAAGCGGCCCCGATACTGATAGCGCGCTCGATGGACGCTGCTGGCTGAACTAATAATTTATTTCATTGTGCACTTATTTTACTTACATTTATAGGTATACACCGTGAAATTTACATCGTTTTGTTCCCGCCGTGTAGTGATAGTACTCGTCAAACCGAACAACTTTTCGCGAAAAAAAAAATCCCTGTGACAAAAAAATTTTTGGTCTCTCCATACAAAGTGAGACTCCCGACCGACCCATTTTGTATGGAGAGACCAAAATTTTTTTTGTCACAGGAAATTATTTTTTCGTGAAAAGTTGTTCAGTTTGACGGGTACTATCACTACACGGCGGGAACAAAACGATGTAAATTTCATGCTGTATAGAGACTTAGAGACAAGTGCCTAAGAACCTTATTGGTTGTTCTAACTTTATTAACAGAACCCACGAATATAATTATTTTCTTTCGCTGCTTACTTACATCAAGCTACCATACGCAAGCAAAAAAAATTCTAAGTCTATGCGCATACCATAGAGTCACGCTATCATACCTAATGTTTAGCAGCGCCTTAGCTTGCTCCTTTCAAAATCCTTATATCGCACGGTATGAGTACTTCTTCTAGTAGATTATTTTGAATAAGTACCTAACCTCGAATGGACGTGACTCATTTTATTCGATGCAAATAAATTTGACCTAGCACTAGTAATCGAAGGCACTGAATAGTATCGTGCTCACCACCTGATCTTTAACCCACTGCACAAGACGCGACGCGTCTCTATTAGCAGTTCAATCACGTTCAAGATTATTAGGAATTAAGTTAAAAGTTGCTTGGATTTATTTTTCTTTGCTTGGATCAATAACTCTGTTGTGCTTACAGGATATAATTACAGGATATAAACATTGAATATGTTACATGCAACAAGGACGAGGTTTAGAAGACAACTCTTCTTCTGATGAATGTAATATTCTCAAAATGACAGACAGGTCAGAAGAAGAACGACTGGGACTGAGGATAGGGACCCTCCGAACGACTTTGGCACATTACATTGAATAATGTCATTGCACAAATGTATGCACGAGGAAAATGGAGTTAATATTATATCAAAAAGGGAACAAAAAATTGTTAGATCATTAACCTTGGCGAAAGTCACGGGCAGAACCTCACCTTCGCACCTCATCTCAGGGCAGAGTGGTATGACGGTGCCATACTAAAAGAAGTGTATTTTTTCAGAGCGACGACGACCGACCATGACGTAAATCAAGCCAGTGCCAAGAATTATAGTCAATCCGTCAACTGGCTGGTCATTGTTTCCCTCGGCAACAACTAGGTAGGTTAAGGTACTTGAAAAATATTAATAACGTGTCAAGTCAAAAATATCGTCAACGATATCATAGTTATTATAAAATATATAGATGAAAAGGAGCGTAGCAGAAAGAAACATCAGATTTTGAAGTTGGATTTGCTAATTTCGGAGATGAGATAATAAAATTATTGTTATAACTATGATTGAATGATTGGTACAGCAGCGGTAAGTAATGCACATGTCCATGGGCGACGATGACCACTTACCACCACTGTGGCTCGTCCGCTCGTTTGCCTGCTTAATGCTTTTTTGCCCCATGCTTTTTTTTATATTATATAAAAAAAAGCATGGACGGACAATAACACAAATACAACTGATCCAGTTCAGTTTTTACATTGTTTTTTTTACTTAACTTGTCGTCTGCGTATTGATTGGATTTTAATTAAATGCATAGAAGATCTTCACAAAAACAAAAAAATATTTTTATTAAACTATAAACTAAAGCATCAAAGTTTTGGCGGTTTGGCCTCTTGATAAACCGCCGATAATTTGCCCGTGCCAGATTAAATAGGCTACACGCAACTCGACCACCCGAGAGTGGCGCGTGTTGTACCTTTGTCATAAATATCCGTGGCGCAATGGGATCAGCTACGCCACCTGCGTGTGTTAAGCCTTGATAAGCCTCATGCAGAGATAGCTTAACATGCCAGCAATTTGTTTGACTCGTTAATCGTGTGTGCCAACGATACCGTAGCACAGTAGCCGAAGTCCTGGAGCAATTTATGACAACTTAAGTGCAATAAATATGGAGCTGCAAGATTCAGGTACAAACAAACCTCTACTGCCTCTTAAATCCCCCTTCACTAGTACTAGTTCCGTAATTTGTAATGAGTACCTATATTATATACCTGTTAGTCTCCAATGTTAACTAAAGTTACGAAATATTTCGATTCCTTATCAATTGTTGCAAATCCATATGGAGTAGATGACCCAGTTTTTGAAACAAAGAATGAGTCAACCACTGCTTGTCATTGTGAAAATATGCGCTTCTGTTCTGTCCAAGTCCAGTCCAACCCAGCAAAATGCCTAATATTTTTTTGCAATGAAACTGCAATAAAATTATTATTTTTTACCTATATATGGCTGAATAAAATAATTATTAAAGACTATGTTTAAAGGAATTCAATGACGGCTTCATTATTGTCTCAGTTTGTTAATATAGATTACAAAAAATATTTTAGAGTTTGTATTAGGACACATAGGAGCCTGAAAAGGTAAAATAAATAAAAGCAGGTAAAATAAACAAAAGTCAAGATAAGCATTATTAGGCGAAAATAAATTGGAAAGGTAGGCATTTTTACGATGCGACAGGTATAATAAAATAATAATGTAGAGCCGTGCCATATTTTTTGGAAACATTTAGCTAACGTGCATATTTTAGGAGTTTCTGTTTAGAATAGAAGATTTATCTGATTTATAAATTAACTTATTCATAGGCTAGTTGGGTTAGGCAGTAAGAAGGGTGCGCCAAACAACTTGCCGAGAGAGGCAGACGGGTGGGGGCCAACTGGCTCAGCGACAAGTTGTCTGGTTGGGCCGCGGCGGTGGCGGCGGCGCGGCGGCGGCGGCGGCGGCGGCAGCGCCGAAGCCCGTCCGCCCTCCGCACTCCTTCCTCACGCTCCTCGGATTATAATGGGCTTGACGCCGGCCTGCGCACACCCCCGCGCTCCGCACCACACCGACGACGACGCCCGCGTGCGCCTGCGCCACCGGCTTCTCAGAAAACGATACACAACCGATATTCTATCTAACGCACACAAGCGAAGCAGCTTCGAAACGCATGCAGCGGCCACATTTCGATGCCACAATCTTCGACAGGAGAGTTTAATTTATGGTGTGCCAGATCGATGATTTCTATAGATAACTTTGGTAAATGAATCTAGAATAGGAAAATCTTGGTTAGTTTAGTTGACTGTTATTTTTTAACCATGTCATTTTTAATAATTAAACCATGGGTTCTGTACTGTAAGCAAGTAACAACTTGAAAAAAAATATTTTTGTTATTTATAGAATTTCATCTAAGTTTATATAGAAGAAACTATAGGGACGTAAGACAATAGCAACGTGGTTTAATTACATAAGGAAACATTATTTGTGGGTTGGCTTTGATATTGGATTTAAATCCAATATAATATATTGGACGTTGACGTGTTTCTATATATTATATAGAAACACGTCAACCAACACATGTCGTACGCAACGCATCCTCATCCATTATACAATGATTGTACTGACTGATACGTTTGCATCGTGTGAGTAATCATCGGCACAAAGGAAATAAACGCTTGTAGATCGTGAACGCATCACAAATATAGGTTGGTACCAGCTATCTATCCAGTACTCTATAATAGCATGACAGATAGCAGTGTTTAGGTGTAGCAATAATACTTATATATTAAAATAGATGAGTATGTGACTGTGTGCACAGATTATTTGTTATATTTTATTATCAGAGAGCGCCGTTTTTTTGCCGTCGCCACTGCCGCCGTTTGTAGTGCTGGTAGTGCTTGTGTGTGGCAACTTGTTCTAGCAGTGGCTAGAGGCTGCAAAGGCGGCTCGCTCTTTATATGGATACTTGTCTTATCCATAGCTAAGCACAAATTTCCACAAGATACCGTAGATACTATTAATTAATGTTACTATCGGAAATGTTTAATTTATGTTAAAAAGCGTGCGTCGTATTAGGATATCTATTAGTAAAACAAGTAATAGATGGAACAATAAAGTAACAAGCGTATTATAGGAAACTTAACAAAGCTATATGATTGCAAAACTTTTTGCAGCTTAATAGTTTGCTGTGCATAAAACAAAATAGTCAAAAAATTAAAATGAAATAATATGTAAAGAACAGCACGGTTTTCAAAAAGGTAATCCACCGCCTTGGCCACCTTTAAGTTTGTAAACAGTCATAGAATATCTAATCAATAAAGTTCACATTGTGGCCATATTCTTCGACATGAAAAGGGCATTTGACTGCGTGGCACATAATAAGCTACTATCTACAACGTGTTACAAAAAATACCAAAAAAAAGAATATTTTTATCAAAGGCATTTAATTAAAATTTTTCCATCTCTAGTGATCAGCTGTGTCAAAGAATATTCGGACCAGATATGTAATTTTAGGTCAATGTGCCTATTTTTACCGCTATGGTTAAAAATGTTTACGTACTACTTGTACCAAAACATTCACATTAGAACAATTAATTTCAAAATGAAAAAACTACAAATGAATAAAAAAAGCTTTGTTAAATCATTGTTAATAAAACTTCATAAACTGAGCCTTATACTCCAGGAATTCGTATAGCATGTGTGTTAAGTTATACAATAAATATGTAAAATTCTCTTAATTTGGCTATTGAAATGTGAAATTTAAAATTTGTATTATGTCCTATTTGTAAGCTGTGAGAACTTTTACCTGACCTTATTGTGACTCTAAATGTTAATATAAAATGGCTGACTGGCCAATGTTTTTACTCTGTGAATAAATACTTTACAGCCAAACCTGACATAAAGAAATTAATTGATTATGAATTTATCACTATCTAAATTGGAGTTTTAGCAGCTCTAACAAATTTTTAATATTCTTAATTTATTTTCACATTTAAATTTGTATGCCTACACCAGGCGAGACATGTTATAGTGCATATCTAATTAATGTTAACACCTAACTATGAACCATGTTTCAGACAAATAAATATTTGCATTTCAATTTTTTTGTTTTATTTACTTTTCGGGTGGATTAATTTATTTAGCAATATCTTCCGATGTAGAGACATAGAAGTGGCATAAAAGTGATAGCTACAAAAATAGGCAACACATTGACACAAAAAAGTTTACTAAAAACTTCCATTAAAACATTTAAAAAAATACTTGTAACGTAAAAAATGTGATATTTGGTTGGTATTCTTACTTTTTAAATGTTTAAAAAAAACTAGACCGTTAACATACAACGTTCCGTAGTCCGACAAGGAACCCTTATAAGATCGTTCAGTCCGTCTGTCTGTCCGTCCCAGTCTGTCACAGCACAATATCTTCTACGTTTATGAACCGATTTACATGTAACTTGGTTCGACGATACTTTGGATATAGATCTCAATTTTAAAAATACAAAAAATTAAAATTACCCCTTTTTAAGGGTACCTCCCCATACATGTAAAGTGGGGGTAAATTATTTTTTTTGAGCACACCCCCTTGTGTGGGGTATCGTTGAAATCGTCTTTAAAAATGAAGTTGGGTTTCCGTACAACATTTTTTTATCAGCTTTACCAGATGTAAGATATAGCACGCCAAAGTCGTTAACACGGTGTCCCCCCCCCCCTGTAATTTCTAAAGTCTTGGACCTATAAACTTCAAATCACTCACGTAAATAAACTGGCGCGGAAACATGTTATTAATGTAATTAAAATTGTTTCGGGTATCTTGTGATGAATACTTTTGAAATTATAAATAAAATAAAAATATATACTTTTTTTCCAAAAGAACAGTAACTATAAACTTTTTTTACATTCTTTACTGTTAGGACTGAATGTAGATTAATCATTTAAAATAATATCCAGGGAAGAAAATATCGAAACAGCGCGGTGTCAAAAATGACTACGGAACCCTACTTTATGCGTGGTCCGACACGCACTTGGCCGGTTTTTATTTACTTTTTGGATGCACCACAATATTGACTAAAATCTGACGTCAAGACCTAAGCTCTAAGTCAAATGTTTTAGGAGTAGTGACTATCTGAATATGACCTTTTACTTAAAAAATCTTGGAAAGTAGAAAGAAAATCACACTTAATGTGAAAGTATGTTTGTTTGTTTTGTTTTGGATGATTGGACGTTTAAGCCCAAGTCACACAGAGCCGTGCCGGGGGCGGCGGTCCGGGGCCGGGAAAGCGGGACGGTGCCAGGGTGCGGCAAAGCACCGTCCTGCGCGCGGCTCCCGATCTGTATTAACACTTGGCTTGAATGTTTGTTCCATTTTCGCGCCTAATGCATAGAACGGATTAAGATGTTTGGAATGGAGATAGTTTGTACCAAGGATTGATACATAGGACTTTTTACGGGACGAAGTCTATAATAGAAGAATTATAATAATAAATTATATTATTATTGTTTTAATTATTATTATTTAAATACATTACATATTTTAATAAAAATATATTATTTTATTTTGTGTACCAAGTAAATAACTGACCGGGGGCAGTTGCGCACACTAGCTAGAGGACCATAATTTAAGAAGTAGAGGACCATGTTTAGAATTTTTAGATCAAAGTATGTTTAAGAATTTAAATTAAATTGTCATTGAATAAAAAAAATATCCGCAAAGGCATCTTAAATTTAAGATGAGAACTGAGAATTAAGACGGGTATAACACAAAATAAGCCGATAAAAATAAAACTAGTAAACAATAGCAAATAATGCAATGAAAAGCAGACATCTGAATTTAAATAAAGCCATGCAGGCAGGCAAAGCATCAAAACTTTAAAAGAGGTTAAAAAAAGGCCGCGTCGTGGGTTTTGGTAGAAGAACCGAGTTGGCGGGTAGTGGTTGGCGCGGTGCGGGTAGCGGGAGGCCTCGTGCGTGT
Source organism: Carpatolechia fugitivella (assembly GCA_951230895.1). Taxonomy (NCBI): domain Eukaryota; kingdom Metazoa; phylum Arthropoda; class Insecta; order Lepidoptera; family Gelechiidae; genus Carpatolechia; species Carpatolechia fugitivella. The sequence goes on along the minus strand of OX579649.1, from coordinate 13,232,014 downwards.
GCGCAAAGAAAGTGGCGGCGGCGGCGGCGGCGGCGCCTACTGCACGCTGTGGCGCCGGCCGACCGCCGAGCGTGATACATTCACACCTCCCCTTGAACAGGCTTTCCGTTATTTTTATTATGATTTGCCTTGCAATGAAGCTTTTCATATGCACAAGGTGTATGCGCGTGCAATAATTAAAAATTTACTTTGATACAAAAGCTAAGTAAGCATAGTTGAAGGAAAGTAAGGGTTTAATTTGCGGTTTTATACAAGTATAAAAAGTACCCATTAATACTTATTACGTCAATGATAATTACCACACATGCGCAATAATGCGCGCGCATGTCAGGCAACCATTCATAAATCCCAAGCGGGAAATTATTGAAAATTAAAAACTAAGTCGTCAACAACAAACGGTAATTTATGTAGTTTTTCTTCCTTAAGTAATATTACGTGCGAGTACAGGTACCAATAACCGGACAAAGTACTTTATCATCGAACTTTTCTTAGGAATAACAAAAATATTTTTTGAGATGGTTAAACATACATAATTAGTTACGTTTGTTGCTAATTTTTAAACTAATTGCTTTTACCTAAGTAAAAAAAATAAGCACCATAAAAATATTTTATTTACTAAGAATATACAAATAAAATATAAATAAATAATGTATTTTACTAATTATTTAATTATAATAGTAGATGGTATTTTCCAAAACTATTTTAAACAATTTGTAAACTAGAAAAGGTAGGTACTCGTAATATTTGTCGAGATAAGCAGCTAAAAATAAGCTTATAATTTAAGTTTTGAACAATATAAATCACAGATACTATACCTATATAAATCATAAAATAAATGCATGCATTATTACCTAGTTGAGTAGGTAGGTAATTATTTACGTCGTCGTTTTCCGCGTGCGCAGCTATATTTATCAATAGTGGTTGCATTTCCAATAGTTTCATTCATGGGTTTTGTAATATCGCATAATGAATAATAATGTATATTATATTAGCAAATAAGTGTTTGTCATTTATTTTCCGTGTATATTACTTATTCTTTTGTTTAACTTTTCTGTACATGGATTTACCTGTACTGGAGCTGTCTCTACAATTAAGGGCATTAATGAGTAAAGACATTCCGAGGTCCTATTCAGTTCACAGGCATGCAGCCAGCGGACCGCTGAAGGTCGAATATCTTCTCAAGTTACGCTGACACATTATATTATAACAATGCACTTGAATGACCACCAACCATCATCTACCTATCTATAACTCATTAAAGCAACCACAAGACAATGCCTCTATCTGGTCTAGTCACCAGTCTCTTTTACTGGTCAACTCAAATTAAATAGTGATGTCAGTTACTTAACTCTATTATTTTATTACCTAAACAATGATTTATTGAAAAACAGGTGAGTCGAATGAGATGTATATTGTCTACATTCTTTAGTATTAAGTGTTATAAAACGTGGAATCCCACTTCTGATGTGAAGTTTATTTTAGACTGAGTAAGTAAGCACCTATCTAGAAAGAGTTAAGTGTTTGAAGACCCCAATGGGTATCAGATTTATCAATAAGTGTTATTGGAGTAAGTATCAGTATATCTGTCGGTGGAAGTATGTTGCTCGTCAAGGTGATCCGGCGCGGTGCGGAGCGCGGCCGCAGCGCCACGGAGTCTGGTGCGACCGGTACTGCCGCCCGCGCCGCGCTCCCCGCCCGCTAACCGCTGCCTACCTGCATGCTGCCCACGCCGCCATCGCCCGGCACGTTCACATAACTTGAGTGACTGTCTCTACGCATGATACATAATGATTGATCGACTCCTTCCTTTCTTGCTTCGTCATTCCGAATACGCGTGATATATACGATCTGAAATCGTTCGTTTAATTTTGACAATAGTAAAAATGCATTCATATTCATAGAAAACAAATAAAATGCAAGTTGATGTAATGCAAGCAAGTCATTTAGTGGGTCCGAAGTGTATTCATGTACTTACAATGTACCTACATGTCATGGCAAGTATATGAATAATAAATACTTACTGTCAAAATTTCGCTCACAAATTTTCTCAATAATGATTAGCGTAAGTAAATTAAACAAATTAAAGTTGGAAAGACAAAAAAAAATAAGTAGTATAATGGCTACCATGGACATGCTACTACTTACTTACCAAACAATAAACAGTAAAACAGATCAGTCTACCACACAGAGTATTTTACGACAGTTGGAGATGCAATTGCCAATAAATTGCAAGACAGTATAGGGTAGGAATTAAAGTTCAATAGAATAACAAGATTTTGTTCAGCAGAAAAAATATTTCTTTCGACAAACAGCTATTTGAGTTGTGCAGAGCATTGCTCAGCAAGTAATAACGTAAATGAGTATCTCAAAATTCGGTTTTTGCTACTTATAATAATAATAATATTGAAGAAGTTTCCCCATAATAATAATTTAGTTTAGTTTTTTTTTATTAAGCGCACCTTTTGCAATATTAATTTATTGAAAAATTGTTTAATCATTGTTCATTCCTGCTATAGTTAATTTTTTTCTTAGTTATTGTACACAATAAATTAGACAGAAAAAAAACATATAGAAAACGACACAACAGGCACTGCTTATTTCTAAAGAAATATCTTCCAACAGACCCACGGAAGAGAAAGAAGATAAGTGTATTTATGTTGTTTTGTGTATAGTAAATGAATAGATAAACAACATATGGTATGGTCATTGGCCATGTGAAGAGATTCAACTATGTACTACGGGTTCATCGAAGAATCTAATATCTCTGACCCAGAGTACATCTATAAAAGGAGTCAGAAGATATCTCATAAATACATTAAAAATATCCCAAAATGCTGTCATATTTGCCGTTATTTTCTCGATATGATAGTTTCAGTAATCCATTAATTACCGTTAGATACATATATTTCTTCTTTTAGTGTTGTTTTTATCCTCTTGTACGCTTGAAGATCTGTGTGACGATCTGCCAAGTGCAGTTTGACGGAGTTAGTAAGTGTTGTCATCGAAATGATCAATATTAATTATCATTCGTTTCTTTTATTTAATGCTATACAGGTCTCCATTTCCGTTAGACCCATATGCAACAAATCTATAAATAAATAGAAAGCTTATGGCTTAAAATTCCTCTATTATAGAAAACTGTGTTTAATTACAAACATCTAACTAATCTAAAAATAGCGTAACATTGTACTTAAGTATGTCAACCAATTAAATTTACGTACAAAGTTCAGATGTGCGATTTTCTCGCAAACTTTTCCATTTGTATGATGCTTATTATGCCACTATTTTCGTAACCTGTAGCGATAACGTTGAACCACCTATCCCGTAGTCAAAACATTTGGTCAACAACTAAAATAGCTATTAAAGGAGCACAAGTTATCGTGCTTCGGGGTTAGGAGGTGTAAGTACACATGCCATTACAATAATTATCGCGCGGATTGCGGATCCGATAGGGTAGCGGAGCGCGCTGAGTCACTGCGAGCATCGTCGTGACAACACTCACGTTGGCCAACACGCATGTTTTATTCTAGCTCGCTTTTCCCTGCTGCGCTTAGTCCCTTTTCACGAATCGGAAAATCAACATACTTAGTAGTAGTTTAGTATACTAAAAGGAAAATTAGATAGTTACAATTAAACACAAAGTCACGGTAATTTATGGCATCATATTATAATTTTCCTTAAAAACCCGAATGTTTTATCGCTTGGGAACGTAACGTAACATAGAATAGTTTCTACGTACCTACATAGGGTTTTTTTAAAACATGCATAAGTATTAATACTTGACCAGTTGCCTAACTGCCTTAGACTTACACAATTATATTTTTGAGACCAAACGATTGAATAAAGGAAAACTTACGTCTCAAATCGTCATGTAAGTATACAATACAAATACTAGTAATATAGCTGCCTACCTGTTGTAACTTCATGATCATATAGCCAGCCTCCGTATAAACTAAGACAAAGTTTTATTACAAAAACTTAATTGAAAGATAAGAAAGCAATTTCATAAATGGACAACTTTTTAAAAGCAAGTCATGGCTCACATATTGCTGGTGTTATACGCTACTTTAACACTAGGCAAGTTTCCTAGACTAAATTGTTGAAACTATTCTACTCGCAATGCGACGATAAGAAAGATACACTCCTTTTTTTTTAAAAAAACACATGTAATTTGGGTATTTCATTTTTACCTAACAACGTATTTATTGACGCTAGAATATTTTACAGGTTTATGTAGCATAAACTACCGGCAAAATCCGGCACCGGATGGACACAGGTAAATGTATCAGTTTTCTCTAACGAACCATTTACTCATTATATGAAATAAACAGCTAGTTTTTGTTGTCCACAAAATGTGAAAATAGTTCAAGACTCTGGTTATATATAGGTATGAACAAATAAATGGAATATAATATTGTATGTTTTCCAGATGTGGAGTATGTCCCACTTATTTTCAGAAGATATGTGGCTTCAACTTTCAGGACAATTCAACATTCATATTTGACAATCATTGCATCATGGACCTTTACAACTGTATGTCGGGCACTGGTGAATATTAATATTGTACTTAATTATTTAACTGTAGGTACGTAAGTATATTATAGGTGGGGGGTAATAGTACATTGCGATACAAGGATCGTAGGTGGCTTATTACAAACGAGGTGAAGGTGACTTTTGTAAGCCCGAGCCGCAGGCGAGGGTTTATAATGTCACGAGTTTGTTATAAAACCTAAGATCCGTGAGTTGTACGACGTTTTTCAATACACTTGTAAGAAAACTGATAATAAATAATTAAATTGAAATGGTTAAGAAGGTACCCCTACAAAAGCTATGATACCTACTACAGGTAAAATTGATCATGTAGAAGTTGTAAAAACTAACCTTTATTATATCGTGCGCAGTTTGAGCATCCTTACTATTCACATTTATCATTAAATATCAACACTTAATCACTCATAAAACAACATTCAATGTAAAACAATTAAATTAAAACTTCACAAAATTGGCGCCAACCACAAATCGATATTATGTTTCTTTTTTATAAGCATAATTACGGAGAAAAGGCTCTGGCGGACATTCAGACTCTACGAATTGATTCTTTATCGAGATAATTTTATTTTTATAATTAAAATATTACTGGCTGATAATATTTTTGATACAATTTGTTGAAATAATAGTACATTACGATACAAGGATCGTAGGTGGCTTATTACAAACGAGGTGACCTTTGTAAGCCCGAGCCGCAGGCGAGGGTTTATAATGTCACGAATTTGTTATAAAACCTAAGAACCGTGTGTTGTACGACGTTTTTCAATACACTTGTGAGAAAACTGATAGTAAATAATTAAATTGAAATGGTTATGAAGGTACCCCTACAAAAGCTATGTACAGGTAAAATTGGTCATGTAGAAGTTGTAAAAACTAACCTTTATTATATCGTGCGCAGTTTGAGCATCCTTACTATTCACATTTATCATTAAATATCAACACTTAATCACTCATAAAACAACATTCAATGTAAAACAATTAAATTAAAACTTCACAAAATTGGCGCCAACCACAAATCGATATTATGTTTCTTTTTTATAAGCATAATTACGGAGAAAAGGCTCTGGCGGACATTCAGCCTCTACGAATTGATTCTTTATCGAGATAATTTCATTTTTATAATTAAAATATTACTGGCTGATAATATTTTTGATACAATTTGTTGAAATAATAGTACATTACGATACAAGGATCGTAGGTGGCTTATTACAAACGAGGTGACCTTTGTAAGCCCGAGCCGCAGGCGAGGGTTTATAATGTCACGAGTTTGAAAACCTAAGAACCGTGTGTTGTACGACGTTTTTCAATACGCTTGTGAGAAAACTGATAGTAAATAATTAAATTGAAATGGTTATGAAGGTACCCCTACAAAAGCTATGTACAGGTAAAATTGATCATGTAGAAGTTGTAAAAACTAACCTTTATTATATCGTGCACAGTTTGAGCATCCTTACTATTCACATTTATCACTAAATATCAACACTTAATCACCCATAAAATAACATAAAACAACATTCAATGTAAAACAATTAAATGAAAATTTCACAAAATTGGCGCCAACCACAAATCGATATTATGTTTCTTTTTTATAAGCATAATTACGGAGAAAAGGCCGTTGCGGACATTCAGCCTCTACGAATTGATTCTTTGGTAAATCGAGATTATGTTATTTTTATAATTAAAATATTACTGGCTGATAATATTTTTGATACAATTTGTTGAAATAAAAAAATATAAAATATTTTTCTCTTTGTATGAATCGATTTAAATATTTTTTAGTGTCACAATGATCCTGGCTGAATAATAATTTTGAAGACCGTAGGAATTAAAAAAAAATTGTAATAAAATCGCACTAGTGCGGTAAAACGCATTTACCGCACAGTTTACTGCCTTCGTAAGTTCAATTTTCGAGCAAGGTGTATTGAAAAGGACGTTCTGGTCATCTGGTGGCACTTTGGTTAGGAATACCAGTAACGTCCGATTCGATCTATGTCAATGCTAACGTTCTGAGCTGATGTGTCACTAGAAGTGTTAATTCCGAGTCACAGCGGGAGGATGCGAGAGTCTAGCGGCAACTAACTGCTGCTCTGTTTTTTTTATATGGGTGGCAGACTTGGTTAGACGGGGTTACGGCCATTGGAACTGGCAGGATCAAACTGGATGCTCATAGCTCAGAGGAGAAGAGAGGCGCAATAGAAAAGACCTAACCCAGCAGTAGGTGCTGTGGAGTGAGAATGATGAAGTAAGCTTTATATTATTTCAAGTCTGTCTATAAATAATCCAGATAATATGTGATGGGATATTAAACCAAGTAAATAAGGCCTATAATTAAATTATTGTATTTACAATATTACCTTTATTTAAAATAGTAATATCAAACCGCAGAATACATCCCCATGTCCTATGAACACTGCTTGTACTTCGGGAACTTCGCGTATGTGCACGGATACAAAACAGAAGACTACGATTATGGAGAAGACAATTTAAAAGTGGTTGGTGCTAAAAAGAACCCCGATTATAAGAAAAAGAAATAAAATGACGCTTTTTGACATCTATTTTTTTCGATATATTATAAATTTTACGAAAATGTTGTGAAGTTCATTTAAATCTCACATAGTTTTTTTTCTTAACTAAGTATATTATTTTACAGTTTTATCTCATTTATTATTTAGGTACTATAAACAACGATACAATTTTACTTAATGAGCGACAATATTATACAAATGGTAGTCGTAGGCTAGTTTATATGTGTTAGAAAAAGAAACCACAAATATTGTGGTGCCTTCGCCGTAGGTAGTTACTACTAGGCTACTAACTACAGAATATCTCACAATATTAAATACCTTATCAAACATTGTCACGGTGTGTGGAGCCCGCCGCCGGGGCCCGGGAAGAGTGCGGGCTAGGCGGGCGGCATGTGCCCCAGCCGCTTGTAGTCAATCTTGTCAAGCTGCACCAGCGGCCGCAGCTGTTCGGCGAACGCACGCATCTCTTCGGCTATCGCGTCCTGCCCTTGTGGTGCTAATACCTGTTAAGAAGCACCTCATCATCATCATCATCATCTCAGCCGGAAGACGTCCACTGCTAAACATTGGCCTCGCCCATAGGCTTCCAACGTGAACGGTTGCGCCCAGCAAATTTCAGTCATCTGTCCACCTTGTGGGGAGGCCGTCCAACACTATGCCTATGGCCCGCGGTCTCCTTTAGAGAACCTTTCTTCCCCATTGGTTAACGGCTCGTCGAGCTATATGGCCTGCCCATAGCCAATTCAACTTGTTTTCTTGAGAGCAATTGCTCTTTCTACGTATCTCCAAATTTCATCAAGAAAGCACCTATTTAATATTTATTTCTTAAGGTAAGTTCTAAATTATTACTGGGCCGTAATCAGAAGCGTATCACCTTGATTCTGTCTCGTTCCCACAATCACTACCGCTTGCCGCTATTATTGCCAGATTATGGCCGTTATACAACAGATTTTCACCAGTATTTTAAAGTTTGCAACATTTTAGCCTGCTGTGTGCTTGGTTATCTCAATTGACGAAGTGATTCGTAAACATGATAGGGTGAGATTGCTTCATGCCCAACCATTCCTTTTTCATTTGTTGAGTGCAGGTTTGTTACTTAGCCCAACTATGATAATAGGAATTGCATTTAACAGTCTCATATTATGGCAATATTTTAACTTTTTACAATAAGTACTATTTTCTACACTATACTTGAGCAGAACTACAGCACACAAGTAGAAAACTATGTGATATTAATTACACATTTAACGTTAAATATGCAAATTTATAGGTCCAAATTTGTAATTACATCAAATTGTTACTAATATTATACTTACCGATAATTCAACTAGGTAACTTTGTGATATAGGTTCAGGAGGCATTGAACTTTGTGAGATCTTGAACACTTTCGCTACGGTTATCTTCATGCGCCCCTTTCTGAACATATAACCTGAAATATTTTTACAGAATGTTATGTATTATGGTGTCATGTAAATAATCTTATAAAGAAGTGTTAACCTAAATCCCTCAAGCTGTAAAAAGGGAGGTAGAATGAAATGGTTGTTCTGATAGAGGGTGTTAAGAAAAATCCTTATCTCCTTATTGATATTATAAATGCGAAAGTAACTCTGTCTATTTGTTACACTTACACAGTTAAACTTATGAACTGATTTTCATGAAATTTGGTACAATGATAGCTTTTTACACAAGGATGAACAAACATAGTCTACTTTTTTACTAAGGGCAACATAAAATCCCTTTAAGAATAAGTTCTTATGGGGAACAATGGTTATTAAAAAAAATGTGCCATCTATGTATGTAATGAGCTTGGAGCTATACAGGGTGGCCAAAGTAATAGTAAATTTGTATTTAGCGCCGATAGATGTAAGCTAGAACTGAATGGAAAAAATTGAAGAAGAAGTTATACCTTTCACACTATATTCAAATTCAATTCTGCAGCCAAGTTCATTAAGAAATTCTATGAGCATTCCACTGCAAGCAATATCAAGGCTAGATCGTACTACTGTGGGCCTAGTCTTGTCACCCAGATCTGGCTGTCCAATATAGCGTAGTTGGAATGGCATGTCTCGTGCATCTAGGGCTTTACGGACACGGAGCATAAGTGGTGCAGCCTGCAATAAAGCATCATAAAATCCATTTTAGTTATCTATACTAATATAATAAAGAGGCAAGATTTGTATGTTTGTAACGAATAAACTCAAAAACTACTGAACCGATTTTAAAAATTCTTTCACCATTAGAATGCTACATTATCCCTGAGTAACATAGGCTATATTTATTACTAGAAAAAATTAGGGATCCTTGTTAAAACTTCAGTAACGTGAACCAAGGTGTAAAAAAATTTGCTTTAAAAATTTCTTTCATCGCATACGCAGCCGAAACTATTGATGATAGAACAAAAAAATGTTCTACAATGGTGTAGGGTAGGTGTAGGGTGGGTGTAAGATGGGTGTAGGGTAGGTGTAGGGTGGGTGTAGGGTAGATGTAGGGTGGATGTAGGGTGAGTGTAGGGTGGGTGTAGGGTAGGTGTACGGTAGGTGTAGGGTGAGTGTAGGGTAGGTGAAGGGTAGGTGAAGGGTAGGTGTAGGGTAGGTGTAGGGTGGTGTAGGGTAGGTGTAGGGTAAGTGTAGAGTAGGATAGTTTTTCATTTGATTTGAGTAGGTAGTATGTAAATTAAAGAGTCCATAATGTAAAAAATAGGATCTTTGTTTTTAACGTTGATCTACCCGCGCGAAGCCGGGGCGGGTCGCTAGTACATACATATATAAAGTCACACCTCTTTCCCGGAGGGGTAGGCAGAGACCACGTCCTTTCACTTGCTACGATCCAGACATATTTCTTTCGCATCATCCACATTCATCAATCTCTTCATGAATACTCGTCGGTTTAGGGTACTCTTGGCCTTGCCAATGGAAAATACCCAATAAGTTTTGTGGGTATTGAAAATTAAAAGTAGTGACTTTAAATGATTGCATCTTTTAATTTATTTAATGCACTTACTTGGAAACTAAAATTTATAGAGCTATAAGGGACCATAGACCTTAGTATTTGGTATTAATTTCAACTTGCTACCTCAAGGGGGTCTTGACAGACAGACAGACAGATGGACAACAAAGTGATCCTTTAAGGATGTTTGTATGCTCGTATGTATGTAACCGACTCTTTTGTTTGGACTCAATTTTGACCAAACGAAAAACGGACAGGTTTAATTGAAACTTTGTACACTTATCAAGAACCGGTGACAATACAATAATTTGAAAAAAAAAAAAAAAAGACAAAAAAAACAAAAAAAAAATACACCCTTGCACAGTACATCAAACTAAAATGTAAAAAAAATTAAAGTTAAATAAAACTAAAAAACACGCTTTTGAAGCACATCAAACTAAAAACTTTTTTTTCTGTGTATTTCTTGTGTGCAATAAAGTATATTCTATTCTATTCTATCAAACTAAAAAGTGAAAAATAATTCTTAATATAAGCTAAAAACAATAATGAACGAAAAATACTAGTATTATTCTGAAAAAAGCGTGGGGTGCTGCTTTGTGCCATATTTTTCATACCTATATCGAGCAACCCACGCTTTTTATTCACAATAATACTAGTATTTTCCGTTCATTATTTTTTTCAGCATATCCTCGTAAGCCCGGCGGCCCCTTTAAAAGGACCAAATAATCATGATCATTAAGACCGAGATATTTGAAATTGCAAGTTGGAATTAACACCGACGGCACCTTTAAAGGGACTAAAATTTTTCCGTTCATTCAAATTCAAATATTGGCACCTAGTAAAAAAGTAAGTATTTTGTCTATGACCCAAGTGATTGAAGATTTTGCAATGGGGGTTTGAAAAAAATAATAAGTGTCAGCACTAAAAATGCCTCCACTTAATTTCAAGTCCGTCTGATATCTTTAACACTTAAAAATCTTTATATGAAGTGCTCGGCTTTTATGACTATAAAAATTTGGGCCTTTACAGATCACCTTCGGTGATTATTATAACACACTCTCGAATAACCTTCGGTCTTACGAGATTATATTAAGAATTATTTTTCACTTTTTAGTTTGATGTGCTTTAAAATTGTTTTTTAGTTTTTTTAACTATATTTTATTTCCTTTTCAGGTACAAAACTCTAAAAAAACAGTAAATTACTTTAAAATTATACCTTATGCAGCCTTCATTTTATATTATTTTTAAAACTGTTGGATGACTATAATATTTTTAAGTTGTAATCTGTGTGGGTGAATATTTTATAAGGCCGGGTTTCATTATTAAATAACTGCAGGGTGCCAACAATTCGGTAATATTTCTATTTCTAATACAAAAAGGCTTTTTAAAATGCATAGTACCAAAAATATAAAGATGTTCTTAATTTAACATAATAGCAATGCTATTAAAATAACAATTCTTCCATGCGAACTTCACTTTATCTCGTATTGTATGGCCACAGATAAAAAAGCACAGCGTAAACCATACAAGATTTGAGTGGGAATTGTTATTTTAATTGCATTGTATGTAAATTATGATTTGCCTGCCATGTTATAATAGTAATAACAGAAATGTACATGTGAAAAAAGGTTTGCGATAAGTGACCTGAGATCTGTCAGAATTCTACGCAATTAAAAATCAAAGTAAGTATAGTTTAATTCGTTATAAAAATTTACAGTGTTAAAAGAGAAATTACCTGTTGATTAGGATCTCGTAAGCTAAAACAAACTTCTTGATCATCAAAAGTTTCTGGACCTGCATCGACATTGTCACAGAGGCCGCGAAGTCTGTGGAGTAACACTTCTACTGCTGAATCCAGTACAGAACCCTGAAAGTATCATCAGTCTTAAAAATAACACAAAGCGTTTAAAGCTGTACCTATTAAACTAGGCAATTACCTGTAGTAAATACTCTTGATTAGGAATTATATTAGCTTTCAGCGCTTGTGACAGACTATCAGTTGCAGTAATTGGGGCTGTGTTAGCGGCAGACATGACGAACAAGAATTTCAAAGACAATATAAGGGGGTAAAGAATATTTCAACCCTAAAACTTTGAAATAATCTGGTATATCACAATAACATAACCTAAAATCGTGTTTTTTTTTTTTCTTCGCCGTACATTACGTACTGGCAGGCAAAGATCATACGACCATACAGCCTCTAAAATCGTGAATTCAACGTGAATTGACAAATTGAGGGTGCGTTCGAAATCGGGTAAAAATTACCAGAGCCGAGTGAATCCGAGGGTAAACGAACTGCCCCTGACCAAGGACGTTATATTGCCCCTGACTGCTTTCCGGACACCGTTCGTTTTCGAACTTCAGTCAGATGGAAAACTGCGATCTCTCTCTGTTTTGTATCAGCGTCTTTAAAAATTACCTTACCTGATATAAAGGCGCGTTTCCATTGTGCAAGTTCTTGCATGCAAGTATGACGTCACACTTGCGTACAAGTTACTTGTATTGTAAACTTTAATTTGAAACTTGCATGCAAGTTGCATATCACTTGCGCAGACAAGCGTTAGCTGCGCATTATGTTTACAAGTTCAAAACTACCTGCATGCAATTTGCAACCTGCATGCAAGTTTACGTTTCCATTACTCAAGCTACTTGCAACTTGCATGCAAGCTACTTGCATAAAAACGCGGCTTTAAGTTAAATGGAAGCATATTAGACCGTGCCCCGACGAAAATTAGAACCTTCGTATTTTTGAACCACCCTAAAAAAAAATTATAATTTTAAACCATTTCAGATGCTGTTACAAGAACTACTTCTTTCAATTATGCATGTTTGAAAGCCATGAAGATGAAGATTAATTATCAACGGACTGAAATATTTAAGTTGCGTATAAAAGCGCATTCTACTCTGCCGTCGCCGTGTGGTGACGGCAGAGTAGAATACATTTGTCACTTGTCACTTGTCATTTGTCAGGAGTAATAGTGTTCTGTGTTTGTCACCAACCCCTTCTCTTCCCGTGGTTTTTTTTTTTCTTCTCTTCCCGTGGGTGTCTCGTAAGCGGCGACTTAGGGACTACACATTGAACAGGGAACGGGCAGCAGCCAGTGTTGGGCAAAAGTTTGATTGACGATTAAAAACTAAAACTAACGAATTTAGTTTGAACTAACGATTGACGATTGAATAGTTTTAATCACGTGCGGATTGATTCTGGAATTGATTAGTTTTAGTTTTTAGTCAGGATTGATTTCCAATTAACTAAATTATTATTATTTCGTTTATGAAATCAAAATTTTAATAGATTTTTTGGATGAGATGAGTTTTGGATGTTTGGATGTTTTGATGTTTCGATGTTTTGGATGTTTGGATGTTTTGATTTTTTGGATATTTGGATGTTTTGGATGTTCGGATGTTTTTGATGTTTTGGATGTTTTGATATTTGGATGTTTGGATGTTTTGATGGTTTTGATGGTTTGGATGTTTTGGATATTTTGGATGTTTTGGATGTTTGGATGTTTTGATGGTTTGGATGTTTGGATGTTTTGGATGTTTTGATGGTTTGGATGTTTGGATGTTTGGATGTTTTGGATGTTCGGATGTTTTGGATGTTTTGATGGTTTGGATGTTTGGATGTTTGGATGTTTTGGATGTTTGGATGTTTTAGGTGTTTGGATGTTTGGAATGTTCGGATGTTTTGGATGTTTGGACATCCGAGTGTTTGAATGTTTTAGATGTTTGGATGTTTTGGATGTTTGGATGTTTTGGATGTTTGGATGTTCGGATGTTTTGGATGTTTTGATGTTTTGGATGTTTTGGATGTTTCGGATGTTTTGATGGTTTGGATATTTGGATGATTCAAACATCCAAAATATTCAAACATCCAAAACATTTAAAACTCCAAAACATTCAAACATCCAAAAATCAAAACATCCAAAACATCAAAACATCCAAAACATCCAAACCATCAAAACATCAAAACATCCAAAACATCCAGGACATCCAAAACATCAAAAACATCCGAATCCATCATAGTCCAGCAGTGGACTGTAACGGGCCGTTGATAAAAGCGCAATCCTTCAAACAAAGGTGGATAAAATGAGTGGGGTTCATGCTTGTTTCCGTTTTGTAATGCAATGCTGAAATATTACCCTGCGGTTACGGCCGCCTATGTAACCAAAGAGGATATAAGGGGTTTGTATGTAACCACAGTTTTGTAACCGGTTTCCAATGCGGATTAAATGATCTTTGTACGTAAGTAAATGATGTTGCATTTCAAAATAGGAAATAAAAACATATTATATTTACAAATATCGCTTTTATTTCATCACTTGCTCCAGTAATGAGCCATTTTATTCTATTACCTGGGGGCCGTTTCACGAAGCTACAAGTTACAAATTACAAGTACAATTCGATGTACATTGCGTAGTCAGTGAGTTTAAAACGATAAAGCCTTACAGTTTAGGCGAATTAACTACGCAATGAATATCAAATTGTAACTTGTTACTAGTAAATTGTTGCTTCGTGAAACGCAGGGATCCAGGCACTACTGCCCATCTCGCGGATTTTTTTAGCCTGTTTTTGTATCAGTGTAATTTTGTATGCGGATTTTGCCAAATGCTGTCTAAATTCTTTTCTAAATTCTAAAAAGGCTCTTTAGGTTTCTCTGGCCCTCCTTTTTTTGGTTCCCGTTTGGCAATTACTCTCCGGGGTACTCCGCGGTCTTTACACCTTCCTGCATCGATACACTCTCTCAACACAACACTAGTTCAGCGACACTATATCGACGGAGTCCCCTCAGGACCCGGCTCTCGGCTCATTTTTTGATACTTTGGCAATATCTAGGCCCTTTTTAAATTTCTATTATACCGTTCGGACAAATTCAACTAAATCTTTCTTTGTACACCTAAATTTCACGTTTCGCCTGTGGTTGTCAACCACAGGTTAGCTAGCTTTCTTTTTTTAACGCTACAAATGGCGCCCGAACAGGGACCATTTGTACCGCTACACTAGCTAATATAGTACAGCGTTAGTACTTTGTTAGGTAATTCAGATGGCGCTTCAAATTGTATATGCATAAAATAGCCACAAGAGGGCTCTCTTTTCCCCCTATATTACTATACTCTTTGTAAAGTGTCAAACCAAACCAAACGTTGCATTGCATCTTTGCGATCGAATGTTTTTGTTCTTTTCTTGATAATTTCTAATTATTATAGTAAAATATGACTGGGTACGTTACAATAAGATTAGCTTCTGAAAGGATTAACCATTGTGTTGCAACTGGCGATGATTTACCTAAGTTTTATACACCGGGTGAGGTTATAATGGGCATGCAAGATTTTATGCGGTAAGTGTTTTCGTGTGATTCTTATAATTATTAAGAGCCTATAAGCTGCCCCAGTCCTGGGTAAGTAAAGGGTTAGTAAGGGGTTCCTTAAACACGTCCACCCACCCACACCTCCCAGTGTGTCGCTTCGCTCCTTCGCGTCAACTTGGTTTGCCACCGCAGTCCAGTGGCACACAGTCCATGTGACATGCATGCATATAACATAATAGACCCAGTTCAGGCTTGCTGCAACATCCACAATGTTAATTTTCAAACACAATAATAAATAATTTAAATTATATTAAATTTGTTTCAAATTAACTTGAATACATACAAACGAAAAGTGATTAACAGTGGCCCCCACACTAGGTAAAACCTGTATCGTGGGCGACCAACACCAGGTTACAAAATTTGATATATTTTACCAATTTATTTTTTTATTTTGGCGATCATATAAAATAAGTCTATTTTAAAATTAAAAAAATTAATGAAAAAGATAATCTTGATTTGTCTTTTTACTGATGAACATTTTTTAAATTAGTAAAAAAATAAGCACTATAAAATAAGTAATGATCATAGTATTATGATAGTTGGAACTTCCTTGTTAAATTGTAGAAATATATTTTTTTTATAAAAAGACCTTCAAGATTGTTTCAAGCCAGGAGGAATTAGTTAATTTCTATTGTTTAATACCAACTAATTGTTTATATTCAAGTGGCCATGGAACTTTTGCTGAAGATGACAATCTCAAGGCTTCTGTGGCTGGTGTTATGGAAAAAGTGAACAAGTTGATTTGTATTCGCCCATTGAAGAGTCGATATGTTGGGGAGATTGGTGATGTAATAGTGGGCAGGGTACTAGAGGTACAGCAAAGGCGGTGGAAGGTTGAGACTAACTCCCGTCTGGATTCAGTACTGCAGCTTTCATCAGTGAACTTACCTGGCGGAGAGCTGGTATGCAAAATTTATGTGTGCTTAGTAGTTACACTTCCTGAATGTTATTTCTGATATATAAATTTATAATTTATTTTATCCATACCTTATGTTTATACAATATTATTCAGTAGGTATATATGAATGTTCAGTAGTAAAAGTTAATTCATCTCTCAGCGTCGCAGATCAGCTGAGGATGAACAAATGATGAGAAAGCATCTTCAAGAAGGTGACCTCATCAGTGCTGAGGTGCAGAGTATATTTTCTGATGGTTCACTATCACTCCATACCAGAAGTTTAAAATATGGCAAGGTAAGTTGTTTTATTCAATATGGCATGAGAGCTATAATAATCTGTGTAATATTATAACAAAATGTGATATTTTAAACTTTTCCATTCCAGCTTTCCCAAGGGACATTGATAAAGGTATTCCCTTCCCTGGTCAAGAGAAGAAAGAACCACTTCCACAATCTTCCCTGTGGAATATCTATGATAGTTGGCAACAATGGTTACATATGGATAAGCGCACAGAAGCAAGATGTTATGATTGAGGAAAATAAGGATGAAATAGAGAATGTTGATATACAGGTAAGATTTTTTATTATAAATTACAAATAAAGAATTGTCAATTGCTTAAAGTCAATACTAACAAAATTATTTATCGGCATTTTTTTAAATACTTTTTAAGATACTATAAAATTAACAAAGAAACAAACAGGACTTTTTTAATTATTCAAATAATAAAAAATAAACTTTTTTTTCCCCAGCCTGTGAACAGATCAGACAGGGAGACAATGGCTAGAGTGAAAAACTGCATAGCAGCACTAGTGGCTTCAAAGATGATGCTTGATGACACAAGCATTATGTTTGCTTATGAGGAAAGCCTCAAATACGAACATGTTAAAGACCTTCTAGATTCTGAAGCAATGCTGAATATAGCTATTGAAACACAACATAGAATAAACAGTATTCTTTTAGAGTGAAGATTTGTTTCTTTGAGTAAGGTAAGTGTTGAACTCTTTGTTGTATAATGATAAAGCGGCATTTCTCATTTGCTGTTGGTATACAATAAATTAATAAAGTCTGTCAAGCGAGTCGTGTCCCAGAGTAGTAGCTGGGAAAGTATACCCATCTCTGCTTACGATGACAAGTGCTAAGCGTAAGAAAGAGATGGGTATACTTCCCCAGCTTCTACTCTAGGGACACGACTCGCTTGCCAGACTATAATATACACTTGTGGAATTGTCAAAAAATGGGAAGAAATTAGGTTTATGTTAATTGTGTAATACAATTTTGTGTTATTTTGTTCTTAGGATTTCTTGTATAATTTTTAATCTTTTTTATTTTTCTTGCCGAGGATCTCCATCAAGTTTTTAGACATGAAGTATGGCTTCTCTGATGAACCATCATTTTGCTCACTGTCTTCCACTGAAAAATAAACAATGAATTGAATATGTATCTATTAGTCTGTATTATATTTATTATAATTTATAGGTTTTATTTTATGTAGGTAGGTACATTATTATTTGAAATTGTTGTGCACGTTACTATCCGCTTCTTTTCTAAACTCTCACTTCCAAGGTCTGCTGTAAGACATTTCTTTAGAAATAAGCAGTTCCTGTTGTGTCGTTTTTCTATGTGATCATTTTCTGTCAACTTTATTGTGTACAATAAATAATAAAATATAAATAAATAATTGATGTTATAAATTCTAAATTCATTGTTCAATCTTTTTTTTGTTGCTCTCTAAATAGTCTTACCTACTTACTGTTAAGTTGCAAAATCATTACTATATTTTAACAAGCTAAGTGTTAATAACTTATTCAATATTTAAATTTCATAAATATGAAGTAGTTAAGTACACTTAAGTAAAACAAACTTTTTAGAACAAAAAACCTTTTTTGTTTAAAATAACTGATTAAGAGAGTTTTAAAAGAAATATGTTTTCTTTAAAATTTACTTGGTTTTACTCATCGGTGGTTTTACTGCAGAAGTAAAAAATATCTTGAGACTTACAGAAGCAAAGGTACAAAGTATCGACAGCCATTGTATATACATTGAAGAATATTGTGCTTATAATGTAAGTGGCGATGAAAATAATGAGCGCTGGGATGACGCTATAGTTCAGTGGCTCGCCCTTTGTGATTCCGTACTTAAAGTTCATTTGCATCAGATAGTACGCAGCGAAACCCATACCAATCGACAAAAACAGCTTGGAGAGGAAAAAGATGAAATCCATCACCTGGAATATAAACACAAGAAATACAACTTTCATCAAAACTACGAGTATTAGAATTTAAAGGATTAAGGCCTAATCATTAGGCCTTGTTTAGTTAAAATAAGTTTATAATTGTTTTGTGAAATGGATTACCTTGTCTAACACGATAGTTCTGACAATATTTCTCATTAGCAATGAAAAAGCGGCTCGAGCGCTACTACAGAAATTTTTCCCGTGGATAGCACACATAATGTAGGCGTTTTTATTGATGAATTTCATAAAGGACTCTAAACAACAGAGGAAACATTTGCAAAAACACATGAGGCATCGCATGAAAGGATTGTCGAATTTTCTCAATTTTTTATCGACGTACTCAAGTATATATCGGATCACTTTTATGATTGCAATGATAAAGGAACCAACCGCGACCGTTCCCAAGTGGTATCTGTAATATAATATGACAATGTTAAAAACATAGATTATTAAAATAAATTCAAATTACATATTGCTATTATAATACCGTACGACTCTGAAGATCCCTTCAGTGACAGTAAAGAAAGGTAGATTCTTCTTTTGAAAAGTCCAGTACCAAGTGGCAAAGTTACTAGCGAGCATCATGTCAGCCACACCGCTAATGAATTCGTGCGTCCAAAAGAATCCTAGCAAATTAAAGACTGAAAACAGTAATAAAATGTACAACGTTATTTGATTCTTTGCCTTCATATCTGCTCAAACTATTATATATAATTTTTAACGTGATGAGCTGAGGACGAAAGTATTTTAAAACGGCATATTTGTTAGCTGCGGCATTATAATAATATATTTACTACAGGTACCCATCAAAAGAAAAACATCGGTCTTGACAATAACTACAGTACAGTAGTAACTGCCGTCCATTAATTGAAAAAAATAAAAATAAATCTGAATCATTTTCAAAAGCCAATACCGGCTGGTTTCGGTACACAGTGCGACAAGGCAATACCTATAGTAAACCTACGGCAATTTCTCCGCAGAGATTAATAGAGTGAATAATTATGATTTGACAGATTTGATTGGATCTCAGGACACTTACGGTGCAAATACATAACATTTCTTGGACTATCAAGGCCTTGAAAATAGCAAGTGGCATTTTGACACTGCCCTCCTGTTTTCATATCCGAACAATAAATATTAAACCTCAATGGATCGCATGGCTCGTTGTCCTTAAAATGAAAAGGAATGGTTATTTTTATGATCAGGAAAGGAAAGTTTGGGTAATTTTAACTTTAATTGTTCTTACCTTGGTGTAAGCCTGGTTCCGGCAATAACATTCAGAATCAATGTCTTTTGAAAAATTCACCACTTTAAAAGCTGACTCTCCCATAGACGTAAGGTTCACTAGCACGAAAACGAAATATACTATGACAGCACATTGCAATAGCCATGGAAAAATTGGAAAGAAAACTGTGGATTTTATTGCAATCACAGCCCTGAAACAGAAAGAGAACTCGCCGTTTATGTGCTTGATTTAATTAAAGTTTGACTGTCATTCAATTATTTATATTTTATGTCACTTACTTGCTCCCCTCTTTGATGAGGGCTATGGCGATAACTATCCGGCTGCGCAGGAAGATAACAATCAGCAATAATACGAAAAATATGATACAGAAGATGCTTAAGATGACCAGCCAAGTGGTTGGCTTGGCTAGCCAACCCTTCATGTTAGTTTTTATATGCACTTCGTGGTGTTCTCGGTAGTATTGGTAATGTTGATAGCAGAAAAATATTACTAAAACAAAAACAAAAACATATTATCGTGTGCAATAAGTTAATCCTGCCTGTATGACTGACTTTCGATTGAAAAACACCGCAAATGGACCAAAAGGGTCCAAGAAATAGAATCAAACAAAAAGTTATATGATCCTTCAGGCGCCAGAACGATTTTTGGAAACTATCTATAACTTGGCTCGAATAATATGGCGGCAATATGAAATTTTGACGTCTCTCCTTTTTTTATTGTTTAAGCCTATGTTTTAAGCAACCTTTTTTCGACTGGCAAAGCTTTAGATGGAGTGAGGCAAACTTGTATGAGGCTAAGTTGCGTCACAAAATAAAAAGGGTACAATTTTGACAGAGCAGTCAAATAATCAAATCATACAGGTTGGCTAATGATAATGATCTTCTCTACCATCAAAACGACTAACTTAACTTTAACTTCGTGAAAAAGAAGACCTATTAAGTTGTATTCTTACGAAAGCCGAGCAGCGCGAAGAGGAGGGCTATGGTGGACCAGACGACCGGTGCCACCACCCAGCGCAGCAGCAGGATGTAGAAGAAGCAGACGATCACCACCGCCACCAACGCGACCACCATGTACCACCGCAACTGCATCAGGTCGGACACGATCTGCAAAGACCACTACACACCCAACATGTAAAATTTTATATATAGGTATCTTGTCGAAATCATGCAGATTTTAGTGAAACAAGGCATCAACTAATTTAAATGATCGGTCTTGCATGATATCATGGAATTTAAAACATGTCATACCTAACTTAGGTATTATATTAGGGTCGCGCGAAGACTTCTTTTATACTTAATATATTATTTATTACAATCATACCTGATCAAATTTTACGAATGACTTGGTTTGTTCGAGAGCTTGCGTAGCATTGAGTTTTAGATGCTTATTGATGTTTTGAGAAACCTTCACCGCCTCGGATGGATCCACAATACAGCGGCCCAGCACTGCTCAACCGGCGCCCGCGTACACATACACAAATAACCACACACGCTCAGTTAGTACAAAGTTTACAAGATACTCATTTTTCTTATCATGGTTGAAAATTATGTTTTTGTTGTGCGTTATAATTTTAAGATAGGTTCTAGTCTTATCTAGTTGTACTGCGTATATAAGTATAACACACGTACCCTCCATGCTCTTTAGAACATATTTAGCACAAGTTCCATTTTCCACCAAGAGCTTTGCATCCGTTAACGTTGTGACGTTTATTCCTTCATAACATATCATTTTGGTCCTTAGCTCTTCGAATGATTCCTCAAATATTTTTTCGTTAAAGATTATTGTTTCTGTTGGACATTGGTCC
This sequence comes from Carpatolechia fugitivella, assembly GCA_951230895.1. Classification (NCBI taxonomy): domain Eukaryota; kingdom Metazoa; phylum Arthropoda; class Insecta; order Lepidoptera; family Gelechiidae; genus Carpatolechia; species Carpatolechia fugitivella. The sequence continues at coordinate 13,210,442 of OX579649.1, read as the reverse complement.
ACGCACACCTATTATAACATACGATTGGTATTTAGTATTTTTTAAACGATGGTTCGATATATACTGTTAAATTAAAATGTACAAGACTTGCCTTCGTAGTGGCACATCCTGTGACAGCTGCGCCTGGTAATAGACATTTGAGTATATCGAAGTACACCAGGTACGGTTTATCTTTATAACCAGGCTCGATTCCACAGTGTTTTCCATTAGAGTTAAGCGGTGCAATTAATTTTTCTTTGCTTCCATGCTGTGCACCTGAAGCAGTTGTAGGTATAAGACATGGCTGGTATAAAAAAAAAACGATTTCAATATTTATTCCTTTCAGAAGGCTACATTTACAATCTTTTAAAACTTTTTTATATTATTTACATTGCGCTAATTTTTACGTTCTTTTGGTTTTCGAAATAATCGATAGTTAACATTTTTCGAAAACTATTTTTATTTGATTTACGACTATACGATATAAATAAAATAAACTGCTACGTTTTGAATTATACTTTTCTATTTAAAAACATTATAATCAATATACAAACAAGTTGTAATGTTGAGGGCTTCGAAGTCACTTTAGTCATTCATATGCATTGCAAATAAATAAGCAGTATTAAATACTTTTTTATTTATTTATTGTAGTGGTCGTAAATTTTAAAAAGTAAAAAAAACTCAAACTTCTAATTTTCGGCCAAGTGTTTTCAATGAAAGCTACCACAATAAATAAGTATAGCTTTATTTTAGTCTCCTAAACGAAATAAGTAATTAGGTACGTCATATTACGATCAACCTGTAGGTACATTAAAATCTTATCGTAAAAGTTTAAATGACTCACTGTAAAATCCGAGGTACAACCATCCTCCAAGAAATAAAATGAACAAAATTAGCCACACTATATCTGTACACGAGCGGTTGTGTATCGGCCCATTGAAGTTGGGGTCGTATCGGCCTGGTTTCTCTATAAATAAATGTTTAATATATTTCCTGGTATGTAACTCTTGTATTGAAATAATAGTTTTATAAATTAACAGAAAGATTCAGAATATTTAAGCTGGCCCTTTTGGATTAGTCAGTATGTGTAACTCTAAACTATAAGACATAGAAAGATCTGTTCTATAGCCTAAATCGTAGAAAGTACTATACCTGGGATAATAATTTTTATTTGAGAATTTAGTTAAGATTTTCTTAAATAAATTAAGAAATTCCCAAATCCTAAGAACGCGATATTACAGATTTATGGCGGTTTAGCTTGGGCCCTCAATTCATGAATATCTGTACTGAGGAATCTGCAAAACATGAATTTATCTAAAGAAATAATATCAATATGACTTAGGTATATTTCAGTTAAATATCTTGGTAAATTAGTTAAAAAGAAATAACGACACAAAATTACATTGTTAAAAAGTTAATGAAATTCGAAATTTGAAAAACGTCTGAACTGAGCATATTTCTCGCAGTGAAAAAGTGAATAATTCGTTATTAAAATGAGGAAGAAAAAAGAGTTTATGATGAAAAAGTACTCTGAAAATGTCTGTCGGACTAGAACAATAAGTACCAAACATAATTTTATTTAGATGCAGTGAAATGTTGACTTTATTGACATGAATGTTAATTTTAAACAGGTACGTACCTAAGTAGTACTGGAAAACTACGGAACCCTAAACTTTGCGTGGCCCGACACGTGCTTGGCCGGTTATTTTCTTATCTTTTAATAAATACATTTCCGTTCGCCATTTTAGTAAAATTTATCATATTACCTTTGTTTCTTGGTGTAGAAAAAGAAAAGATTTATTTAAGAAGCGTGTATTTAAAAAACGGTCGTGTCGATGTTAACATAAAAAAAAATACTTATCACCCTGATAATCCTCTAACTAAGATCAATCATCTGATAATCAAACTAGCTAAGTAAGTAATTATTTTGGAAGCTTACCCATAATCTTGTGGTGTCTTTCAGTGTACGTTGTAATCGACCAACTCCCTAGGATAAACTAAATAGTAAGTAAAATATGCTTTAGCACTCTGTTAACAGGAAAGAAAATTAGGCTATAGTGTTAAAATAATATGGATTTGAACATATCGATACGTCATCGTGGTCAATTAAACCACCAAGGAAAACGATTATTAATCAATAATAAACGATTAAACATGACAAAGTAACTGACAGAAATACATTTTACAATCATGTATTAAAATAGCACTATGACATGATACTTGACACTATAATATTTTTAATGTGAAAATATATTTGGATGTTTAGATATTTGTATGTTTGTTCCGGTTTCACGCTTAAAGTACTTAACGGATTTGTTTGGATGAAATTTGGAATGGAGATAGTTTGTAACCTGGATTAACGTATAGGATACTTTTTACAAAGGAAAGTCTTATTCCCACGGGAAAATCTTACACAACGCGAGCGTAGCCGCAGGTGGACCGCTAGTGTATCATAATTTTACCATGAGAAATTACTTTAAATTGGAAAAGGTTGAAGTAATTAAGTATATCTTTACAAATGTAATATCATTTATTTAAGATGTTTTTATATTCGTAAAAATATGTTTTATTATATTATATATATCACAAATTGATAAAAATGGAAGAATAAAATTACGAGACATTCATTACAGGCACTCTGTTTTAAAGATCACACACTTTCACGATCGGTTTAGGTCTAATCCCTTTTAACAACATAATACCGAACACCAGGAATTAAATATAAAATTATGCAGAGTTTTTTGGTTTGGCAAACATTTCTTTAAACTATTTCTGGTAATTTACATGTTTTGTTATTACAAGATTTTATTTAACTTGATATGTATTTTTTTCCCTAATCGCTATTCTACCAAAGTGGTAATATAGCGGGCGTGGACTTGCGTATCTATGTTAAATTCTAATCTAGCAACTTTAAACAAGTTGGCCTCAACCGATTAAACTATGTAAGACGGGAGACAATGCATTAACCTGGCAATCTGGTGATGCAGTCAACTGTTTCTGGACTTGAAAGGGGAGCAACCAAAGTGGGCTTAACCTTGAACAGACATTTAAAAAAAAAAATTAATCACGATACATTTTGAAATAATATATAATGAATTTAGCTGCATATATGGGAGTATCAAATTAAATATAAAAAAAATAATGTTTTGTAAGACTTTCAATTGATTGATAACGCCAAAACCAAATACATTCTGACGAAAGTAATAAGATTTTTTATTTATTTTGATACTAAAATTCCAACATTTTTGAGAAATCCTTATTACAGACAACTCAAAACAGTCAATATTGTAATAATATTTTTATGTTCATATTGAAGCCCAGAGGTCAAACATTTTGGTTGCTCCCCTTTTAATGCACATCTGAAGGTGTGCTTTTTAAAAAGATTTTTATATACGAGTATTAAAGCAAGAATATAAAATCCGGGTTAACAAACATATGTTTACAGGGCATGTAATATGAGATTAGTCATTGTATGTAAGGGATTAGGCCTGAATTTTACAACCTATGAAATCCTAAATAGTAAAAGTCACAATTGTAATATAATATTATTAACACAAATATAGTCACAAAGTTATTGTAAAAATACTTATCAAAATCTTTATACATAATTGTTAAAACTAGTCTCCTCTAAGTAGTATTTGGCTTCGTTCTTAAAAATACTGTTACAAATTGTTATAAAAATTTTTTAGTATAAAATTGATAAGAGAAAATGTTATGCAGTGATAACATGATACCTATATCTAATTTGTGGCAGTTGTCGGGCATTAAATCACAACCCATGGTATACCACAGTCTATCGTTGTGAGTGTATAGTATAATGTTTGGCACTTAGTATTTTATCTGAGTGATGTGAAGTTCACTCCCGTTTGTTTCTCTTTCCGAGAATCTTCATTAAGTTTGTGGACATGAAGTACGGCTTCTCGGTTGAACCATCATTTCTCTCACAGTCTTCCACTGGAAAAAATATTTTATTATTTTGCATACAAGATACTTTAGAAACAGTGTCAGAGGTGTGATATCTTCATCATTTCAGCCAAAAGACGTCCATGTCTAGACGAAGACCTCTAGGAAGAGGTGTGATATAAATGATTTATCAAATAACTTACAGAAACAAAGGAACAAAGTGTCGACAGCCATCGCGTACACATTAAAGAATATGCTGCTAATGAGGTAGGTGGCAATGGCGAGGATGACCGCTGGGACGTAGCTGTAGTTGAGGCGCTCGCCCTTAGTGATCTCGTACACATAGTTCCACTGCATTAGATAGTACACCGCGAACCCTACGCCGATCGATATAAGCAGCTTTGACAAGAAGAAAATGAAGTCCATCACCTGAAACATTCACATAAAATTGTAATTTGGACTTTTTGGACGTATTAGTTGAAAAGGGTTGCATCAAGTAAAAAGAAAAGTTACCTTATCTAAAACGACAACTCTGACTATATTTCGCATTAGCAATGAAAAGGCATCTCGTGCACTGGTGCAGAAATTCTTGCCGTGAACCGCGCACATTATATAAGCGTTCTTGTTGATAAATCTTATGAAGTTGTCTAAACACCAGAAGAAGCATTTGCAACAACACATGATGCATCGCGTTAAGGGATTGTCGAACTTCTTCAGTTTTTGGTCGATGTACTCAAGGATAACTCTGATGACTCGCACGATCGCAATAATTAAGGAACCAAACGCAACTGTTCCCAAGTGGTAACTGAAAAAAACAAAAGACGACGATTTATATAAATATTATTTTATAAAATGTCAAAACACTGACATCTCAGGAAATTAATAAAGCACTTACCATATAACTCTTAAAATGCCACCAGTTAGAGTGAAGAAAGGTAGATTCTTCTTGTGAAATGTCCAGTACCAAGTGGCAAAGGTACTGGCGAGCATCATGTCAGCCACACCGCTGACAAAGGCCATCGCCCAAAAGAATCCTAGCAAATTGACGACTGAAAATATAAAATAAAAAAAATATTAGGCTTTGAGTTCGAATAAATGAAATAAATACAACCCACATGATGAGAAGTATGCCAATCAATAGTAGTTTTTGTAAGTTAAAGTAATTGCAGCATTCGCCATATAAATTGCTGATTCTACGTCGATAATTTCTGATCTACTTACGGTGTAAATATATTACATGTCCTGGATTATCAATGCCTTGGAAATGGCAAGTAGCATTCTGACACTGCCCTCCTGTCTTTATATCCGAACAGTAAATATTGAACCTCAATGGATCGCATGGCTCGTTGTCCTTAAAAAAAGACAAGTAATTGATTATATTATTTTATGATCAGGAAAGAAATGGTAGAGTATTAAAATTTTATTTCAACAACCATTGCGATCAGAGAAAATATAGCTTTAAATGGCTTCCTCTAGAACCTCCAGATGAACAAAACTATTTTGAAGAAGCTGAGACTTTGAGTCTGTAAGTACATCATAGATAGCCAATCTTGGCCACCCAATGCCAAAAGCTCTTACTATAAAAAAGAGCTCCGCACTCATATCATAATAATTTGAAGCGCTGTTTTCTTACCATTACGCTGCCGAAACAAAAAAATTACAGCAAACGGATACTTAAAAAAATAATGGTTCTTACTTTGGTGTAAGTCTGGTCCCGACAGTAACAATCAGGATCAATATCTTTTGAAAAGTTCACCACTTTAAATGCCGAATCACCTATAGACATCAGGTACATGAGCACGATGACACCATATGCTATGACAGCACATTGCAACAGCCATGGAAATATTGGAAAGAAAACTGTGGATTTGATTGCAGTCACAGCTCTGAAACAGGTAGAATATCACTTTTGGTTACTCATATAATTAAAATTATCTGAGTGGTGTTTTATAACTTAACATACATACATACATACTATAAAAATAAAATAAAAATAAAATAAGATCACTCTCCTAACGCGGAATTAGACGGTTCATCCAAAGTGATTCATTTTCGATGAAAGGCAGTGAATGATGAACAGTGAATGACTTCATGTGTTTAGACGCAAAATGTAAAGTGAATAATGTGTGAGCATTTTTCGAAATTTCTTGATTTTGAATCGTTATTTTCAAAATCATTCATGGTGCTAAAAATATTCTGTAATTATTTCCATATATTACTACACCATTTCAAAACCATGTCATTGTATTTTAAAATAAAAAGAAACACTAAACAAATGAATAAATGACTGCCGCGGCTGTTTGCACGCTTCATTTATCATTCATCTCGATGAACAATGATCGATCCCCGATGAAAGCGAACGGACGGCTTTGACTTTCATCACAAAGGCACTTCAGTGATGAAAGATGAAACGTCAAAATTGATTCGATGATGATGATTCGATTCGATGAAGCATCGAAAATGAAAACAAAAGTGAACCGTCTATTATCGGCTTTACACTCAAAGGGCCAAGCAGTTTTAGTTGGCTCACAGGGACTACTAAATACAGTAAACGTCAAGTGTGCCAGCCAGCAGTGTTTAAATATGCACTTAAAGTTCTAAACGAAGGCACGCGCGATTGGGCTATTCTTTAACAAAATGTTTGTATATTTGTCTGTAGTGTTACTTACTTGCTTCCCTCTTTGATGAGAGCTATAGCGATTACTATCCGGCTGCGCAGGAAGATGACAATCACCAATAGCACGACAATGATGATAGCGACGACGATTAAGATGACCAGCCAAGTGACGGGCTTGGCTAACCACGATTGTACCAAACCCTTTACGTTAGTTGTTATATGCACTTCTTGGTGTTCTCGGTAGTATTGGTATTGTTGATAGCAGAGATATAGTGCTGAAAAAAATAGAGCATTAAGTTTATTCTGTCTACATTGATGACATGGTTTTCGGTTAATAATTATTTTTTATTTTTTTAAATTTGTTGATGTATACAAAAATCAAAATCGAGAAGACTAACGATTTTTGCAAATTGGTGTAGTTGTTATGTTTAATAATAAACATTGATAACAATATGTCACTGTCACACCTTTAAGTATTTCTTGGAAATGCTTTTAGTATGCGTCATGACCAGAAGTTTGTAACAGTACGAGGATAATAGTATATCCAGCTGAAGACTGACGAAGGCTGAAAATGGTCTGCCGTCAAAATGTTTTGGGTCAGGCCTTCGCCAGTAGGCAACCAATGAAGTAAAACGGAGTATATTGAGTTGTATTCTTACAAAAGCCGAGCAGCGCGAAGAGTAGAGCGATGGAGGACCAGACGACCGGTGCCACCACCCAGCGCAGCAGCAGAATGTAGATGAAGCAGACGATCACCACCGCTACCAGCGCACCTACCATGTACCACCGCGACTGCACCAGGTCCGACACGATCTGCGAAGACAACTACACACCAAAAGAACACTGATTAAGTACTAAAGTCCCAGATAATGTGAATTAAGATAGATATGGCCACGATTCACACAGTCACGCTCTAATCCTTTATTTAAGTTAGTCCGTCCTTTTTACCTTTTAAAGATTGAAAAGGGACAGGAGATGGCCATCCTAATATTAGAGCTGTCAACGGCCATCCTAATATTAGAATTTGAACCTTATGGCCGTGTCGATTGCACAATTTTAGAGAGCACTTAAAAACATGCGACTTAAAAATATCTTAAACTGACAGCTACGCCCTTATTTTTAACCCCCGACGCAAAAAAGAGGGGTGTTATAAGTTTGACCGCTCTGTGTGTCTGTCTGCGCCACCGTAGCTCTTAAACGGGTCAACCGATTTGGATGCGGTTTTTTTTTATTTGAAAGCAGGTTTTCTAGCGATGGTTCTTTCTTAGACATGTTTCATCAAAATCGGTTCAGCCGTTTCAAGGTCATCAGCTCTTTTGTTAACTGCGGTAAGGTTCTTAGACGCATAATGTGTATTTACTTTTCACTTTTAAACGTACGTGTGACCTAAAATTTGAAAAACTAATGTATGCTATATAACTTTGCATGATGATGGAATTATTGGTCTGATGCTGCAGCCAGGATATCCAGCACTCTTGAAAAAATAATAGCAGATATGTCGTGTTTGGATTCGTTTTGCTCAGTATTTGATTTTACATACATTGCAATGGTGGCAACACGATGAGCTGATGCTGCAGCCAGGATATCCAGCACTCTAGTACACTCTTGAAAAAATAATAGCCGATATGTCGTGTTTATTCATTTTGATCAGTACTTGATTCTACATACAATGCAATGGTGGCTACACGATGAGCTGATGCTGTAGCCAGGATATCCAGCACATTAGTACTCTCTATTAAATACTCTCCAATTTGATAGTGATCCTTTTAGATATAACTGTACTCATATATCATAATTTATTTGTAATAAAGTTTAAAAATTATGAAATAAAAATAAATTTAAAATTTAAAAACCCCCGAAGCAAAAAAATCAAAACATTAAAAAGTCAAAAATAATACCTATTGTTGAGCCATCAAATTCAATAAAGTACCGCTAACGTACCGCTAAGTTTAAAAAAAATATCGTATCAAAGCAAGTTAGTCGGATATGCTAACAAATTAATAGATAGTCAATCAAATGAAGCGTCTGACTTAAGCTTAAGCGGTACCCCGACGCGACATTATAGCGTCATTTCAACGAGCAAACCAAATCGTGCCATCCATCAATTTCTCTAATAAAATTAATATATAATAGGTGTTACTTTATTGAATTTGATGGCTCAACAATAGGTATTATTTTTGACTTTTTAATGTTATTATTTTTTTACTTCGGGGGTTTTTTAATTTTTAATAGGTTATCATTCGTTCAAATTAATATCATTCGTTCATCACCTCTCTTTCATTGGTCATAAAAACGAAAAGGATAGCTGGATTTTAAAATTAGAATTAGAGCATGACATCCCAAATCGAGGCCAATATTACGAAAATATTAAAATTAGTAACTTCAGCTACTTTAGTTAAGTGTGTCAAGATTATTAATGGTGGGGCATGGGGGTGAACTTACTTAGTGGTAACTTTAGAAGAAGGACCTAGGTATTTTATTGTATTGAAAATTCGTTAATTATTTTTCAATGAAAATGGATGATTGGTACTTTTTGTATATTATACGCATACAGTGTTAAAGATAGTAGATGTTCTAGATGCAATGATTCTGAATTAAATATTTCTCTAAGTACATAACCAAGCCAATGATTTTTTCTGTTATGATGTGTGTGCTACATTTTTTAAATCTAAAACAGAATAAAAATAAAATTACACTACCTGATCAAATTGCACTAATGCCTTGAGCTGTTCGAGCACCTGTGTTACGTTGAGTTGCAGATCCGTGGTGATGTTCTGAACTATCCTCACCGCGTCGGAAGCGTCGACAAAACAGCGGCCCAACACTGCTCGCCCGCGCCCGCGCATGCGCAACCACAACCACCGGCACCACCGTTAGTACAATGTATAGTATTACTAATAAATATGAGTATTAACATAATACATGAGTGAAGAGTTAAGTGTCAAGCAAGAGTGTCAACACCAACCAACGTGCTATGTATAACTGGTTGGTTAGTTAAACATTCAGGGGTTAGAAACAGTTAAAACGATTTGTGCTTTCATATCATGGTATGGTTAAAAGGTGGGATGCATGCGAGCGACGGAAGCGTGCGACTGTGCTGCACGTCTACCTACAATATAGGTTTGGCGCTCGTCAGCAGTAGTTGTGAAGTAGGTAACCCAGCTCGCTACGATCCAGCCCACGTAAGAGTCCAGAGCTGTTGCACTGTTCAGCAAGGTGGCTTGTTCCTGTTTAGGTCTCCGAGAACAGCTTTTGCCGCCCTCCTCGGTCGGAGTAGGAGTACGGGTCGTCGAGTCGTCGCAGGGCAGAGTTGACAGGTCGCCGATGCAGCGGAATAACACTGCAGCGTAGTTAATTTTTTGTTGACTACAGTTACACCATGCGAGACGATAAGAGTTTCCGGAGAACACTATCATGCCACACGATTAAACATCCAAATTGTACGGTACGGCTAACGCATTAAGATTAGCTATAAGCGGCATCAAAATTTCAAAACTAAATTAGAGAAGGGTTGCGTTTTCACAAAACTAACGTACGTATATAAATTTAAATAATTAACTCACCCGGCTGACTTTTCAAAACGTATTTGGCACAATTCCCGTTTTCCATGAACTGGATAGCCTCCGATCGGGTTAGAGTTGCAATGTTTATTGTTTCGTTGCAAATCATTTTGGGCCTCAGCTTTTCGAATGATTCTCCTGCCTTCAATGACGCTTCGATCAATGTCGTTTCGGTAGGACATTGTTTTACGCATACCTGTTTAAAAATATATAGCAAGATATTTTTTAAACTATTTTGTTTATTTTGGTACATTAACCTAAAAGTGTTTTTGGTACATCGTCACAGAATATTGTTAAGTAACGGAAGACGGCTTGCCTGTTTTGTAGGACATCCTGTGATAGGTGTATCAGGTGATAGGCATTTGAATATATCGAAGAAGACCAGGTAGGGCTTATCTGTTAAGCCAGCGTCAAGCCCACAACGGTGTCCATCTGAATTAATCGGTGCAAGCAGTTTTTCTACACTTCCATTAGTTGTACCTGGATTAGAGAAACGATTTTAATTTAAACCTTTGTTTTAAATAATTTTCTGTTCTGTTGTTACCAACGAGTTGTTACTTATATCCTTTTAGGTAGAAAGAAAAGTGCCACATGCTACGTGTTCACCCAGGGAGGACATAAAATGAAGGAGTTGCACAGTATGATAGCACGGCGCGCGGCGATCGATAGTGAAATCAAGACACGGTCAACCTTAGTAAGTACCAAAGTATTGTGCCTTACCCTCTTTCTAACGCGAGTAACAGCTTGGGCAAATCTTTCACTACGTGGACAAACGATCTTCAGAAGCGTGGATGCGGGCAGTATTATAAAACCGGTCTTTGTGGAGATCTTTAGGATAACTATTTTCAGAAATTGACGTCTCTCTCTATGATGATAATGGTGTGCCATCATAAAGATTAGACCAACTAACTGCAAACAGCAAACTTTCCCAATCTCAATTCAATAGAGACCTTCTTTACACTCTGCAATAATTTTTCATAACATTCTATTATGGATTACCGGGGTCAAAGAACTGTTCCGGTTAGCAAGGGACAAGTAAAAATTCAAGAGACTGACGGCAGACCTCCAGTAATGGAGTGCCATTAGAAGAAGAAGATACTATTATGATCAATGACTCACTGTAATATCCGAGGTAACCCCAACCTCCAAGGAATAGTATGAATATGATTAGCCATACTATATCTGTACATGAACGGTTATGTATAGGCCCGTTGAAATTAGGATCGTATCGGATGGGTTCTCCTGAAAAAGGAAATGATATTTTAGCAGACATTGTAGGTGAACAATTTTGACTTAATCGGTGCAAGTTACAACTTTTGTAAAGACGTTTTATGAATAAATGAATGAATCTTTTCGTCTTTTCACCCTATAAAAAATTAAAAATTTAGGAAGTTTTTCTGGTTTCCCCAGTCCCGACATTCTTTGAATGCATATTGCGTTTTCTGCATGATGAATTGATATAAGGTACACTCGAAATAAATCTAGTAAACTCGCGGTGTTTACATAAAAAATAACTAAATACTTATATTATTTAATAAATAAAAAGTACTTGTTATTGAATATGAATTAGAAGTTGCACTAAATAGTACCTAGCCACAGAATTAATATAGACCTAGCTTGACTGTGATGTTTTCGTTTTATCAACGTAAATATTATTCGTTGCGTTGAAGTGAGTTAGTCATGCACTTACTGGATTCTTTCGAGGGCACACAACAGTCACCAAAGCAACCCATAATATTTACTGCTCCAATCAGTAATATGTAGAGAATTATTGTATATTACACATGGTTTAGTCTTTTTTTATAACGACGACTAGCACTTCACATTTTATTCTGGCGACGATTAGGTTAGCTGACTTTTATCATACGTTTCTTATCGGCACGAATTGATCGATAACGTTTGAATGGTTTTGAGCTCAATATTTTAATTTACATGACTACTGGGCGAATAACAGTAAAATTTATTAAATATAAATATATATTTTTTAATTAATAATGAAGCCCTTGACGGAGACCATCTTGATTATCTACGTCTATAGTTATTATTATGACTCGACTGTCTAATTATCGGTTTCCGGTTTCATGGATTGGAATCGATTATTATAAGTGGTATCATTATCATGCTCTACATATTAGTATTATGCTAGTAGAAGTTCATAACAAATAGGTTACCTAAATTAGTTAGCTTCCTTATTCGTAGGTTGCGAATAAGGAAAAAGTTCTCATAAATCGTACAAGTATGTTCTAAGAAGTTCAGCTAGTCACCGCATCGTTAGCTTATAATCTGTCTCGCGATATTATAAAATTACGAAAAATTGTGAACTGAAACCAACCATTTACAATTTTACGTATTATTTCTCGATAGTTTATAAACTATCGGTGTCAAATCGTAAAATTGTAAAGTTACCTGCAGGGTTCATAATCTGTCCGGGTTTAAAATACGTAAAATTGCGAACCGTCCCTGATTGATCGGTCTTTGTTTCCTTACTCTATGGATATGTCGTGGCCATATCGTAAAATTGCCCACATCATGAAATTTTCACATTTCATGAAATTTACACTGTCCAATGGCCACATCATGATGTGCCTTGGCCAGATCAATGATAAGAAATCGTTTGTCGATATGTTCAACTAAAAACGCAGCTACATCATGAAATGGTTAAGATTATTTTGATCATATCGTAAAATTATTACAATAATTGCCGATAGAGGCGCTGGAAGCGCTTTGTTTATGTACCAACATGGATAATTTAGATTCTTATTAAATATTTCGTGGACGCCGTATTTTCACGATATTTCCAATCGTGTATGACAAAATCGTTAAATGTTCACGATTCAATGATCTGGCCAAATTTTTTTGCCCACATTATGAAATGCGACCATATCATGAAATTCTCGAGCATTTCATGATGTGGGCAATTCTACGATTTGGCCACGACAGATACATAACGAGCTACTGCCAAACCGACCAATCGGGATCACGGTTCACAAAACTCTGCACAATTTGACGATTTGACATCGATAGATTATAAACTATCGAGAAACAATACGTAAATTTGTAAATGGTTGGTTGAAGTTCCAATTTTCCGTCAGTTTATAATATCGCGAGATAGATTGTAAACTAACGACGCGGACGTTCACTATCTTACGGTGACATAAATATACTATTAAAAAATCTACACTCACCGGCACATCTAACCGCCCACCCTTCATTTCAGGGAATACTCGTGATTCTTTATATTTCTATTAGTTACAGCTGATGTTAGTTAAAAAGTAGTTAATTTAACGTTTATTTAAGTGTGTTTAATTTATCGTAAAATTATCAATAGTTAAATTGTAATGTATAACAATAAGCGTAATTTAAAGTTAGATGTGCCGGTGAGTATATTATTGAATACTGTAAAAAAGAATACACGCTAAGAATGACGAACGTGAAAATTGAGAATTTATTGATTGGATGACGCGTAGCGTAGCGTGGGTAATTCCGCAAGATTATTGACGGTCGGGATGGGAAGTTTTATTTTGTCCCAGAGCAGGTAAATAATGCGAGAAAGATGAGGAAGTACCTACATAGAGAGCAGCTGAAGATGTAAAAAAGCTTCCATATTAATTTATTGAAATAAGGTTTGCAAGCATAACAGCTAACGCCAAAGCGCCAAAAAACTTATTAATCACACTGAAATGTGAAGATATATTTGGATGTAATATCTTGTTACCCAAATTCACAAATAAATGTTTTTGTATTTGTAGCCGCGAGCGGACAGCTAGAAAAATATAAAAGTAAAACAACAGTACCTAATAAAAATATGCAAAATATTATATGTACCGAAGTAGGTCGTGACAAACTGTTTAGCAGCAAGAAATGTAGGTAAGACGCGTTTAAGAGTTGCCGAATGGATATAATAATGACTTTAAATATAGAATGGTAATACGAACAAGAGACAGAGTAAAAGAAAACAAATGCATTTGTGAGTAAATGGTAATTTGAACGTAGTAATTGACTAAGTTTAGCAAAATACTTGACTAATTTTAGCATCGCCGCTGCAGTCATTCAAATTATAATATTGACTATTTACTTTAGTTGCCCGGAACTCTACACATGTTACTAGTTGCCATGCTAGTATAATATATAGGTTTGTTTTTATGTCGTAGAATTAGTTTAGTTAGTATTTTTATCAACATTTGTCTTATCACTAAAGTTTCACTGCACTGCACTGATAGATTTCTTTAGATAATCTTATTCAATGAAAGTAAAAACTGTATCTGAGATGGTACCACACGCGTCAACATCACCAATAGCACTGCATTACCTTGAGTAATACCGGTGTAAAGGACGTTCCACACTGGTGATTATCTGCTAATCCTTGGAAAATCTTGTTTTAGAGGTCACCAATCGAACGTAAGTGGGCTGATAAGGAGCTAGGTAGATTATAGTGCTTCTCTATGAAGGATTCTAAAGACTTAATAAGGGATATAGCCCCTTGTTATGTACGCATTTTGTTACGTCTGTTTTTTAGAGTTTATCAAATTAATCGTCATTTTCCTGCATCCAGTTAAGCTTTTCACGAATACACAATTTTATTTCGGACTGTTTTTGAAAGTCTTACCATAGTAATAACCTAATATAAAAAATCCTTCGCTTCGGGGCATTTTATTTTTTCATGCGAGTGCGTAATATATAACTTGTATATTTGCGTATAATATTTATAATGTTTAGTACTTTAACTCCACCGACATCTTGTGGCACTTTAATCCGATATTTTTTATGTCTTTCCAATTCCGAGTAAAATGTCTTTATTTTTCATTATGTTTTGTAGTCATAAATCTATCTGAGAATTCTCTTCGTGTACAGAGCTTTATGTCAACTAGTATGAATGGTGGTGACGGTAGCGATATTTACGTCGCGGCGTGTCGCGTCGCGGTCGAGGATGGTGGATCTGTGCTGTGATCACTGTGATGTGATCAGATCATGTGCGCGCGCTGGCCGAGTAGGTAGATAGAGATACGTAAAAATAAGCATGAAAATCTCATGCTTAACGTGTACGTTATCTGTGACAAATTAAAATTAGATGACAATAGTGTTCGCTCCGGGAGATGCTGATATTCTCATTATATTGGATTAAAGTTAATTATATCGTGCTGAGAATGCTGAGATGGATGTGTGGAGTAACAAGAATGGACAACATTAGGAATGAATATATAAGAGGAAGTTTGAAAGTTGCGCCAGTGATAGATAAAATGAGAGGAAATCGTCTTACCTGGTATGGGCACGTAATGCGGAGAAATGAATGTTACGTAGGGAAAAAGGTATTGAATTTGAATGTGGATGGATATGTTGGGAGAGGACGACCAAAGAAAAGATGATATGTTCAGGAAGGATGTGAGTGTTGAAATGACGGCTGATAGGGATGAATGGAGGAAGAAAACATACTGCGCCGACCCCAAATGATGGGATAAGGGCAAGCGAATGATGATATCGTGCTGCTTATAAATATGTTTGTAGATCTCACGCTTGATTATGTTCATGTGACTGCTACAGTAGTTATCAATGTTGATCAAATATCAACTGACTAATGCTCAATTAAATGCCTTTATTAACAAATCAATGCAATAACGTAATTGAATTACAAACATTAACAGATGTAGGTATGGTAGCGCTAGTAAAACTCATTGTCTAATATAAAAGAAGAAACTGATTGACTGAGAGATCACCACAGAGCCGAAACTAACGGTACTACTAAGTCCAGAGACTTAAAATTTTGACAGTAAGACTCATACAGGCACACGAGCCCCACGATAGGGGGAGGATATAGCCTGTGAATAAAAATCTTCTATTCTATTTAAATATTTTTCTAGTTTTCAATAATAAATAATTATTAACATTATAATCGAATTTGGTTATCGTGGTTAACCATTTTCATTGCCATTTGGTTATCTTGAAAAAAATAAAACACATATTGTGTAATGCTTAATTCTGTGGTAATGCTACAACTTTGACGACGCCTTAACAACGGACTGACAAACGTTTTCAGAGGTAAACACTCGCAATATGTTAAAAAAATCTCTATTACGACTTCAAGCCGTTAAGTAAAAAAATATCTTATGTTTGTGTTAGCTTGAATTAAATTTTTGTGCCGGTATTCTACGGGACTCGTATTCATCACCTCAGCAGGAAGACGTTCACTGCTGAACATAGGCCTCCGTTATTGGTTTCCAACGTCATAGGTCATTACTGGCAATATACACTGGTTGAAGACCTTAGTCTTCAAACACTGAGGTATTTTGGACGAGAAGACATGTCGCAATTTCTCGAACGCTGCCCAGCCGAGTTGGATCCGTCTATTGACCTCTTTATTGAAGCCTGATCTACCTGACAGACAACATGGATATTTGACATAAGTTTCGTCTTATCCATTCATCTTAAGATCCACCTGTTCGGAAGCACCACTAAGGTCTCTAAGCATTGTGCCAAGTTCCTCCAGGGACCCTGCCATAATCACTATATCGTCGGTAAGTCGAAGATGAGTGATGTACTCGCCATTGATATTGATGCCAAAACCTTTCCAGGACACAAGTTTGAATACGTCCTCCAATGCATTTGTAAACAGTTTCGGAGAAATTACGTCTCCCTGTCTTACTCCTTTCCGCAGTTGGATTGGTTTCGTACTTGTGTCCTGTAACCATATTGACATGGTGGCCTTTTCGTACAAACATCTCAGCACTTCGATATACCGATAGTCGATATGGCACCTCTGAAAGGACTCGTATTACCTACATAATATTCGGTAAAATACATCGGTCCTTTATTGTAATGTCATCATTAGTCCTCTATTTGTATATATTTTGGAAAATAAATTATTAGTCTATCTATACTACACATATTAAAAAAATATATCTGTCCGTATTAAAATACACTAACGTTGAGTAAAAAAAAAATGTAACGCAACAAAATATTACCCATATTATGCTAAAATCGCAAGAGTACTAATAATACTGGCGTAAATAAAAGTAATCTTTGCTTAATTTGCATAACGCTGCGATATCGCCTGTGCTTTGCGTAATATTTTCTTAGGTACTTTATTGCTATCGTCTAACCAGGTTATCGCAGTGCTATACTAAAACACACGAGAGGTAGTTGGCATAGGACTTTACCGTTTACGCACATTATAAAAAACTAGATAGATAACGTAACGACGTTGTGGCGTCAGATCACACAACGGGTTGTACTTGTGATTGTACCAAGTGATTGTAAAATTTATACTTCTTTAGATAAATAAATAAGACTTCATTTTGACTATCAAAGATTCGCGTGTGAGACCACTTGTTGTGTACTGGTGAAATACATTATGTGAAACGCCATAAAGTAGGGAAGGGCCCCGTTTCAAGAAGCAACAAGTTACTAGTAACAAGTTACAATTAGATATACATGGCTACACATTGCGTAGCCAATTTGCCTAAACTGTAAATTCTTATCGTTTCTCTAATCTTCTACGCAATGTACGTCGAATTGTACTTTTGATTTGTAACTTGTAGCTTCGTGAAACGGCCCCCAGGTCTACAACGTGATTTGTTTTTTTTTTTTTTTTTCCGACTTCTAACCGCGGAACTTTAGGAACGGCCGTTCAGCACACGACATGGTACTCTATAAGTTCAAACTGTCGGAAAATCATATTTTTACCCGTCGTTCTTGTTATTTTATTTTATTGGAGAGTTTACGACGTATTTTTTTTCAAATTATATATTTTTTAAACCTATCGTGTAGGGTGTCAATTGCATGTATGGCATGGGCTGATTCGAGAAACATACTACACTAAATATTGGTTTTCTAAAAAACAGGAACAATGTTATTCGGGAAATTTACTTATAATATATGTACTTTAAACCAGGGGTTCCCAATTTTTTTTGGTCTAGGAACCCTAATTGACGATATTTTTTTGGTGGAACCCTATTTTGATAACTAAAGAAATTACCTTGTAGTTTGGATATTTTTCATGTGAGACTTGAACGCGCGACTTGCGCGACAAGAGCGCTCACGTGCCGTAGCGCCTGCACTTCTACCGGGGGTTAAGCGAAGTCGTAACTAAATGTGGTTAATAACTAATCCTACTAATGTTATAATGAAACGGTGAAAACGCGGGCGGAAAGCTAGTATAATATAAAAATAGTATAATATGAGTCTTTTTTACGAATGTTTTGTTTAACTCTCAGACTGAACGCGGAACCCCTGTTACCCTTCTTCGCCATTCGGGAATCGCTACTTTAAACCATCACTTTCGTAGCTTTAGATATGAAGATGCTACGAGTTATTTTGGCGGACTAGACTAGTTTTTATTCTGTATTTAAGTTTCGGTGTGTTTTTTTTGTCTTAGGCATTAAAGGTTATTCAGAGAACTAATTAGCTAGTAAAGGGGAGCAACCAAAATGGGCTTAGCCTTGAACAGCCACAGCAAGAAAAATTAAAATCACGAAACATTTTGAAATAATATACCTATAATGTATTTAGCCGCCTATATGGGAGTATCAAAATAAATGTAAAATAACTGGCCAAGCACGTGTCGGACCAAGCAATAGGGTTCCGTAGTTGCCTAATATGCAGAAGTTAGCACACGGAGCTAATAAGTAATGATAAAAAATTCCCTTATTTATATTATAAACCCGAAATTTTGTAAGTAGAGATGTATGGATGGTTGTTTTTTACTCTTTCGTGGATGAAATTTAGAATAGAGATAGTTTGTACCCTGATATAACACATAGGATACTTTTTACGGGAAAAAGTCATATTCCCACGGGACAATCTTACACAACGCGAGCAGGCGGACCGCTAGTATTTATGTATATTGTAAAATTGTATCTTTGGTGCGAGCTACAGATTATTAGAAATCAATGACGAGTAAACACGAGAAGAATTATTATTAATCACTACTTAAACAAACTAAAATATTATATTATTATTATTATTATGAGCCTAAATATACTTATTATAAATGAAGAAAAACAAATATAATTATGTGCTCCGCTCCACTGAGAGTAAAGTTTTTGAAAGTAAGAGAAGGCTAGGAAGTACGTATACGACTTTAAATTGCTAAATAAAATAACATCTAACAAAAGAATAGCTAAAGAGAAACTTAAAAAGAATCGTACCTATAACCTATTATACAACGTGTTACAAAAAATACCAAAAAAAAGAATATTCTTCATCACAGGCATTTAATTAAAATTTTCCCATCTCTAGTGTCAATTGACACCTAAAATATAGACTATCGATTCTCAGAACGGAAAAGTATTTGTACACCATTTGTGCCTACATTTTTAAAGATGTACGTGTATTAATTTATGTTAGAAAACATTTTCTTTTTTGCCTTAATTGTCTTGTTTACGTATTTACAAACATAAATATTATTTTGAAATATTTAGTTCATTATTTCATTAATTTATTATTTCGTAACAATTATTTAACAAAGCTTTTTTTATTTATTTGTAGCTTTTTCATTTTGAAATTAATTGTTGTAATGTGAATGTTATGGTACAAGTAGTACGTAAACATGTTTAACCATAGCGGTAAAAATAGGCACATTCACCTAAAATTACATATCTGGTCCGAATATTCTTTGACGCAACTCATCACTAGACATGGGAAAATTTTAATTAAATGCCTTTGATAAAAATATTATTTTTTTGGTATTTTTTGTAACACGTTGTATAGATAGGTAGTACCTATATTTAATTTTATCTACAATATTATGTAAATACTACGAATGAAAATTGCTCCGCTGAGAACTAAGTTTTTGGAAATAAAAGTAGGCTAGGCTAAATTGCTAAATAAAATTATAATAGTTTATGGAATAGCTAACTGGAATTGAAAGAGAAATAGTCAGTATTGTAATTTCAAGTTCTTCATATGTTAGTATACTTAATTCTAACAAAAATAATCAAAAAATTTGAATATTCAAAGTGCTAATAATTGCAATCTAATAGGTAGGATTTCGATGCACATCCGAACAGCATCTAGTCGCTCGCGCTAATGAGCGCGGCTGCCGCTCTATTTGTTACATCGACTCCCCGCGCGCAAGCCCCGCAGGGCCATAGGCTCCGCGGCGCGGCGCGCTTTTTTCGAAATTCAAAATAGTTTTATTCGAATGTTTCGAATGTTCCATTGGCAACTCGCGATTGTTACACATTTAAAACTGACTGGTAAATAAGGTAAATAGGTTATGAAATTATTTTAGTAAATGATGTTATGATTTTATTTTTTCGCAATCTTTTTACTGTTCTAATACCTACTTAAATTTATTACCTACATAGACGGACTCCATCAAGTCATTTTCTATGATACTTGTACTGAATTTCTTACTTAGCACAAGTACATTTTAAAGTTGGTATTTTATTCGTTAACCTGTCAAGCCTACTTATTTCCCATTTTTTTTACTTTTCTCGTACTTAAATTTACTACATAGACAGTTTAAACTTTATCAAAGTATTTTTTATGATATCTGTACCGAATTTCTTACTAGTACCTACATGTACATTTCATAAGTTGATATATTATTCGTTAACCTGTAAAGCCTACATGATGTTGATAGTTTTCCTTTTAAATTCATCATATAGGTACACTACTACCGTGAATTTTTTCACATTTCCAAATACAACGGTTTCGCTGGTTTAAACTTGACTCTAACAAAAATAAGCACTTAAAATATTTCTGAAACGTAAACTAGCATTGAAAAATAGTTTTAGCAAACCCCCATTATTTTTTTAAACCCTATCCAACCCAACCCTATCCTCACACCATAAGGTAATCGTGAATTTAAAAAATAACCCCGTCTTCACGTGTACCAGAGGCACGCTAAAAAAAAAAAATTTTTTAATTTTATTCTTCAGCTTTGTCGGCATGATTCATATGTATATCCATGCCAAATTACAGCCTTCTGGTACTAAGAGTCTCTGAGCTAAGCCGCGGACAGACAGACAGACAGACACACAGACGGACAGACCGAAACTATAAGGGTTCCTTTTTTACTACGGTACCCTAAAAATAATGTTTTGTAAGACTTTCAATCGATTGATAACGCCAAAACTAGTGTTGCCAAATACATTCTGACGAAAGTAATAAGAACTTTGGTACTAAAATTCCAACATTTATGTGATATCCTTATTACATACAACTCAAAACAGTCAATATTATAATAATATTTTTATGTTCATATGGAAGGCCAGAGGTCAAACATTTTGGTTTCTGTCCTTTGGCTGGGAGCCATGCCAGTCAAACCGTATACGAACGAGGTCACATTAAGTTTAGGACGTTTAGTTTGAAATCACGAAATGATTGAATCTGATGAAACTCTTTGTCACACACAGAGACATTATTTTATATATATATTTTATAAGACGTATATATTTGAGACGCACTAGAGTAACACTAAAGCAGACAAGGACACAACATTAATATGACACTAACAAACAAGGATAAATTGTACTCCAGATAAGGTTAAAGTTGCAATTTACAACATTGCAGTCGCATTTTATAAATTCTAGTAGTGCAATGACACTTTTTTGCGTACAAGTCCGAATTTTATTTTGTAAATTTCATATTAGTACTTAGTTTTTATTATTTGTAATTTTTTTATCGCAAGTAAATTGTTTGTTTGTTTGCCTCTCCAGTTCGGAAATATCACATTTCATGTCCTAAAACAATGCCGTTTGCGTTTGAATTTTAAACATTGTATTAATTAAGCAGGTTTTGTTATTATTTAACATGACGTACAGCGGATTTGGCAGTCTTTAAATAAGATAATCACAAATCATTCACTAGGGGTCGACTTCCATTTCGGTTTTGAAAAAATGTTCGGTGTTGTTTACCAATCTTTTTGTTCTTATTTTGATAACTTAATGTTGTTGTTCTTTATTTTTAGATAAGTAAAGTACGTAACTCATTTCAACAATTAATGGGAAATAACTAAATTTATAATTTCCTTTTTCTTACACCCGAGCTCCTGGTCTATAGCAGAGATTCTCCAACTTATTTCGTCTACCGCCCTCTTTGAAAATCAATTGTTTTTCAGCGTATCCCAATTGTTTTTACATTCCCAAACCTTAAAAAACCACAATGACTATATCATTACTTATTAATTTAATAATAGTGCGCTGTAATATTAGTCTGGTCCGGAGTTTAAACTTACATTCTAAACGAGACATTTTTACCAGTAACTGCAATTAAAACATTTTAAACGCAACTTTATAATTATGAAGAATATCTTTTATTCAAATTAAAAGAAACAATATAGATAGGTAATCAATTTTAATTTTAAAACTAATGTAATGAGAAACCTAAAGCCCGTCACAGACGGAGCTATAATATATATTATAGCACGAGGCAGCCAGCTCTGTCGTCGCCATTCAGTTTCACGCAAAACGGGGGTCAAACAAAATGGCGAATCAATCAGTGACCGGCCATTCTGCTTGACCCCCGCTTTGCACACAAAGTGAATGGTGATGAGAGAGCTGGTTGCCTCGTGCTATAATATATATTATAGCTGCCGTGTGTGATGCCTTCAAGGATTTTTGTCTATTATTTAGGCTGCTTTTCCACCAGAGATGTGCGAGGATGCGTTGCGAGGGATGTGTTTTAAGGAACCAATAGATTCGCTTTATTTACCTTGCCTCGCTCAGCACAGCTCTGGCGAAGCGATTCTATTGGGTCGCACATCTCTGGTGGAAAAGCAGCTTAACCCTGATCTAGCTGAAATCCTCGTCCCGGACTGAAACAGAAATGAGCTTGACAGACAAGTATGAAATGTTATCGATTTTGTGAAATTCTCAATGAAACATGACTCAACTTCAGCGGAGAGAATGTGCCCACGAAACGAGAGAGGCGGAAATGCGTGTTTGCGTTTACTTACATTAAATACTGCGGCACGTTTTAAAACATATCAGGTACCTACATGTACCTACAATACAACTTTAAGGAATTCGCGTTTTTTTCTTTCACATAATCTGATCAAATGACCAAGTCAATTTATATGATATTAAAATTTATTCGCAAACGAATAGTTGTGGAACAAAGGTTGTTTAGTTTTTGTTGACAAGAAAAAACTTGTTTTTATTTGCTATTACATTATAGTTATTCATTCATGGGCGGAACCGGAACGAACCAGCTATCATCACCCGAGAGATTTTACGTTATTTAACCAAAACGTGTGCTAAATCATTTTTATTTAAACTTCCTCTTTCTTCCAAGCTTGTCTTTGTTTTGTTAAACCTAACAGAGATACATTTCACAGGTAAAATGTAGGGCGTATTCCGATTCAGACTTTCAGCGTTGTCAGCGATCAGAAAAGCAAAAAAACATATGAGTTTTGACAGCTGACAGTAATTCGGAACGCGATTACGGGTGCTTTAATCAATTTCAGCGCGATTCGGAACGCAGGGATAGTGTAGATACCTACATACAAAGTTACAAGTTAACAAGCTACATGTTTGTACGTAGCAGGTAGACCCACAGCGACACAGACCGCGAGACCTTTCGCAACTTTGCCTATTACGAGAACAATAGCACAGAATTAATATAGTACATTGTTCGACGAAGGAAAAAGAAGCAATTATATAGATACTTTAATCGTTTTTTGCCATTCCTCTAGAAAGTAACAAGACTGTGCTGTGCCTTTTTGAAATTTATCTAACCACTACTTACTTAATAATATAAGTAAAAATGCGAAATTAATGTAATTATATCTGGCCTGTCTGTTACGTAACGTAACTTACGTTTAAGGCTAGTTTTTACTGCGGGAAAAATATCATTCCATTCACAGAAAAATGACAAGCAAAGCGGGCGTAGCTACGTACGGGTAACTAGTATGAAAATACATTTACCGTCGTCGTGTATAATTTTACGAACAAAGTATTTTTTATGATTATGCTTGTATTGTAGGACTTACCAAAATCTTTTTCCTTTCCCATTGTTTACTAACTGCAAGCCTCTTTATGTTCCTTGCATAAAGTAATTCCAGTTATTGTTTCGCTCACTCCTGGTGCTAGTCGTCTTAAAATGTTAAATCCTATGACCACACTGGCAATCCGTCCATTATTGTAATGTTTCAATTGAGAAAAACACCGTCCCTATTCAGTTTGATTTCTATTCATTAGTTCACCTTTCCACAGTATTGATATTTTTAATATTTACTATCATGAGTTTTGTTTATGTACGATTATATTTACGAAAGAGAAAGTTTGTTGCAAATGGCGCAAACCGTAGCACGCGGCTGGCTCTCAAGACTGCTCTGCACTGACTGGATTGTGAGTTCTGTTCGTTCGTTGGAATGCTGATTCACTTGCCGCAGTAAATGGAGCCAGTTGAGTCGCTCTCTTTGTGTAGCACTAAGTACTAATCAACTTATGGAGCTCAGTGTAGTTTGGCAAATAGATCTGTTCTATAGCTAGCTAGTGCTTTATCTCTTGTTTAGTCATCTTTCATATCATTCTTTCAAAATTATCTTTTTTGTATCCTGTAGCATCTGCCTACCTTTTAGTAGGTACATTTTAATCTACATTTGTTAAGTATTCCATTGAATTCACCAAGTCGTAGTGTGATGGTTTCATAATATTAAATATTTGCTTTAAGTTACTTATACAGGCATTTCGTTGTATGAAGTGCTAAATTACTGTCTTATCTCGTCGCTATGGTGTAAGATAACAATCTTACGCAGTAACAAAACTGAATTAACTCGCCCTACGCACCATCAACTCACCAAAAACGTAGTCATTGCTAGTCTTTAAAAAGACATTAAATTAAGTGCCTAATTATAGGTACTTACATAATGATAATATAATGTTTCGAAACGCTTATTGCTAAAACATAATGTGGTTAAAAGTTGTAATTCATTATCATCAAATATTTTTGTGACAAATAAAGTTATCAGCTGCATACTCTCCTACATCCCGATTAAAGAGCTCGAGCGTCGCTTAGTGCTCGGATTGGATTAGACGACTGTAGCAATGGGTTCGTGTTGGGTTAGGCCCCGAAATGCGACGCCCCCGTGGTGGAGGTACCCGATTTCGTTTTATTGCGATAAAATTTATTAGTTGATTATTTTTATCCAAAGTACAGTCAGATAGCAAATACAAATATATTTATTTCCTCTACAAATATACTGAACATAAATATAAAACAAAATGTAACATAAAACTTATAGAGCAAAGTTAAAACTATTATAAAAATGTTTATAAGTAAGTGTCTACATGAAATTATTCAATCAAAGTCTACCTTTGAATTTCTATACAGGCTTGTGCGTGCATTACCTAAAATGTTTGTATAATATTATTCTCCTGTATTGACCACATACTAGTTCTATCTATTCTTTGCCGTTTATCGTGTGCAACTTCCTAAGCAAATAGTAAAAAGAAAGCTTTGGTAGAAAAACAAGCAAAATGTAGTAAGTAATCAATATTTTTCCGTATAACTAACAACAACGTATAAACCAATATGAAACTCAATCTCGCTTATCTCTATTGTAAATTCCGAAAAAATGAAATAAGTAAATATTTATATATTAATCAATAAACTTTGTGATAAAACCAAAATACTTGATGTTGTTTGATAAACTGTCAGTACCTATTGTTACCGATAGTATGTAATTCTGTCATTTTACTACCTAAATTGATCTATCACCTGGTATTGTGTAATAACCCACCTAAAGCAACGCATGGTACCAATCTATAGGTAAACAATATTATCTCTTTTCTATCATTATTTCTAAAAATGATGATAAAATAGCCCATAACAAAACTGAAAACTGTTTTGTTTTACAAGTCTAAAAATTATATAAATTGCCACTACAAACTATACTTATTCTGTGAATTACAAAATAAAATGATAGTCAAATAGTATTCTTCATTGGATTTCCAGTCCGATAAATCTATTTCTGGTACAGGGATCCATATGGTGAATCCTTGTGCCAAATCAATCATTTTTTTATTTTATATAACAGCTGTGCGTTCGATAAGGTTCATAAAAATTATAAAACTATAATTTATTATACGAGCGGTCCGCCCGCGGCTACGCTTGCTTTGTGTAAGATTTTCCCGTGGGAACAAGACTTTTTCCCGTAAAAAGTATCCTATGTGCAAACTATCTCTATTGCAAATTTCATCCCAATCCGTTCGGTAGTTTTTGCGTGAAAGAGTAACAAACATCCATACATACAAACTTTCGCGTTTATAATATTAGTAAGGATACTGACTGACCCGGCGAACTTCGTACTGCCTCAGAACCAGATGATTAATTAATTTCATTTTCTGTGAATTTTTCCGATATTTTATTCCAATAAATTAAAAATCATAAAAATTGGTTCAGCTCATCTTAAATTATAAATGGAGTAACTGACCCGACTTTGTTTGGTACGAGTATTTAGATTATAACGCATGTTCTATAGTTAGATAGAATACCGGATTACACGATTATACAGTTTAACTGTAACATTATAGTACAATTTTATTTTATGATGCAATAAACTTTATTAAATATGTTGGTACGTAAGTGTGGGAAATCCCGTCATTACAAATAAATGCTGTTATCTATAATTTCACGAAGAGGGAGTTGATACATGGAATTGAAACCAAAATTACCTATGAGTCGATGGGTAATGTTCTTATATTATAATTATTAGAATAGAATATACTTTATTGCACACAAGAATATAGCTTGAAAGTACAAAAGATAGATGAAGGGGCAGATAGGCGGCCTTATTGCTAAGGTAGCAATTTCTTCCAGGCAAACTGTTGTTTATCTCGAATTATTATTGTTATGTTCTCGACAGGATAGTGTTGGTGCATCATATTATCACACTAGCTTAAAAGAACCATAGATTTCAGTATTTGATATTAATTTCAACTTGATACCTGACGTGTTCCTGAGAAAAAGGGTCTTGGCAGACAGACGGATTACGAAGGGATCCTATGAGGTTTCCTTTTTATAACTCTAGGTACTTACTGAACTCTAAAAAATATAAGTATATTACAGAATATTGTGGAGCCTCTTGCCAAATGAATACTAGAATACAATAAAACTTCATCATTACAAGCTGACGCGGCACCTACTAAAAAGTATAAGATACAGAACCTTCATTTCGCGCGTCCCAACCGGACTTGGTTCGGCTTTTTTTAATTATTTTAATTTATTTATTTTAGACAAGTCTCTCGGGCGATACGGTAGAGTACTTTCCAAAATAATTACTTTAAAATGCGTAAACTGAAGTAAATTCACAATTTTAAGAATAATTTACACGCCTAGGTACTTTTCTGATAGCGTTGAAGTGTTGCAAACCTTATCTAAGAGGATTAAAGTTTATTATTGTATTCGTCCCTTTTAAGTATTTTATTAGAAACAAATCAGATAAGTGCAAATTATAGTTACAATGTAGGAACTACTACAATATTTCTTTTACTTTTTTTTAGCCATTTTCCTAATCTTTACAATCTTTTCTTGCTAATAAAAATATGTCGCACAGTCTACTAAACCGATTTCTATGAAATAGATAGAAGTAGGGGAGCCCACCCACGAGGCTACATTGGGATTTACTCGATTCGACTACTATTGGATTTTGAAGATTAGATAAAGATTATAATGTGTACCCCCTAACCGGTGGGGGAAGCGGCTACAGGTTTTCAAAATTGTAAAAAAAAAATGATCACATGGACATACTCGAGCGCGTCAGATATTGATAGTATAGCTATAGGTGCCCCTCGTATCTCTATTATGAAAATATGTTAATCTGCCGGCTTGCATCCGAATGGCCACCCGGAAGGGTAGAAAATGAAAAAAAAAAAAAAATTTCGATTGCTTCAGATATTTATACCTAAAAGAAGCTTCCATAAAAAAACTGACGCAAGCTCGCAGCGGCTAATTCAAAATGCAAAAAAAAAAAATGTTGAAATACTCGGGGCGCATTCCGATACAGACTTTCAGCGCTGTCAGCGATCAGAAAAGCAAAAAAATGTATGGCTGGCTGACAGTGATTCGGAACGCGATTATGGGTACTTTAATCGATTTCAGCGCGTCTCGGAACGCAGGGTCGAGCGTGTCAGATTTTATTATACAGGCGGCTCAGCTTGATCTCCTAGCTAGACGATTTGAAAATATTTTTTTTTTCATTGGACAATTTTCAAGACTTCAAATATTACGAACATTTTTCATAGTGCAAGATGGAGTTCAATCTTTTTTATTGTGAACCTGTTTTTATTTCTCGAAAAAAATATATTTTCGGTAAAAAATATTTTTTTTATTAAATTTTTAGGGTACGTACCCCCATTTTACCCTCCTACACCGTTTTGCCCCCCCTTCCTCTATATTGACCTAGTGGAGTTAGATAACTCAGAAGTACAGATAAGAGCATCTTTTCCCCATTTTGAGTGAAAGGGAAAGAGAAACACGGAGTGGGGAATTCATGATTTATATATTTGGCAGATTATATTTTATTCGTTATTCTTATTTAAAAATTAAAAAAAATTCGACCGCACTCGAGAATGTTAAAGTGACGGTTTTTTTTCATGTTGACCCTCCAACTCTCTCATGTCACGCTCAGATCTTCAGATTATTGGAATGCTTTAGCATGTAAATCTGATGCGCTCGAGTAAGTCCCAAAATCCCCTCTTGGGCTCCCCTACTATAGGTAGTTAGCTACTTTTAAAATATCATATTCCCAAGGTTCAACACGATTTTTAGAATTTGCTTAGTTTCTGTTCGTCATAACGGTATTTAAACAAGTACCTATACCTAAAGGAGGTACCTACTTGCGTATAAGAACAATGAAATACGTATTTTCAAGGCAAATGAACACGCATGTTCTAGTTCAGCATACCTGCTCGAGATCCTTGGAGAACAGCATAATGTTTTATCGCATTATACGAATCATAAAATAAATAAAAATAATAAAAAAAAGTACTTAAGATAATATAATGTAATAAACCAAATTATTTATGCAAGTATAATGTTAGAGCACTGAATTCACTTCGTGATGCAGTCCATTATCGGATTAAAGGAACGACAAGTTTTTAAAAATTGGTTGTTTACTTACTTTCTTATTTATTGGAATGATGTTTTGAAGGTGATCTTATCTTTTGTCCTTGGATTTTATTAACCATAGAACGTAGATTTGGGAGGAAGTAAATATTTATCTGATTTCACAAGTAAGGATACTCTATTGGTCTCGTATATTCAGTAAGGAAACAGCGGCGCGGCGGCGGCGGGGCGGCAATAGGTAATATGAAATATCCGCAGTAAACAAAGGACCTTTTGCAAAGTGATTTTGTATTCCGTGCGTTGGTACATGCATCTAGAACTGCAAGTGTAACCTAGGTTACTCATAGGAAGCCTCGGTCGGGGTAAACGCCCCCGCTTTCGAACAAAGCACCTGCATCCGTCTGGCTGTTGACCCTCTCGGTTTAATGTCAACTGCAAGAACTTTCGTACTACGAGTGAACTCGCCCTCTTCGGGAAGGTCATGAAACTTGTGCATGTATGATGTCGACGTGTCTAGTTTTATCATTGTAATGTCATGTAATTTTTTTGTCGTTTTGGGCGGACACCAGAACCTGCCAAGGCAGGAGTTGGCCGATCGACCAAGGGATTTTAAAGTATCAGCTATCCCTGCAACGTGGATTTGTTTAAAATGATATTTACGCTAACACTACAATGTAGTGTGTTAATTGATGAGTTATTTATTGTTAACTGACGATTAAAAATTAACAAAAAGGAGGAGGATCTCCATTCGACACCTATAGGTATATTTTTTTAAGTAAAGTTATGTCGTCGCTTCTTTCCATAATTACGAAAAACGTGCTAAGTGAAGGTAAGTTTGTTTTTAGGTAGGTAAGTTTATTCCTGCAAAGATGATGAATTATCTTATTTATAAGGTAAGATTTTTTCCTTCTATATTTACTTATTTATTATGGTTGTATCTAGATGGGTACACGGAATGGATGAACATCCAGTGTTAGGCTATACTAGGCGCCGCCGCCGCCGCCGTCTGGGCGTCGTCGTCCCTTCATTTTATCTGACCAGTGTTAACCCGACCCCAACGGCGGATATAGGGAGGGCGCAATTTGGCTCTCGTCCAACAAAAAAACATGAAACCCTCAAGGCGAAATACTATTATTTAGATGTCCGTAGGAGACAGACGGCTAAAATAGTAGAACCACCTTGACGTGACTTTGACGAATAGGTATATTCTTTCTTCAAAAATCGGTCGGTGCATATTATTAACAACCGCACTAGTCATGCATGTCAAATTAGGATCTGCCTAGCATACTGTCAATTCAATACCACCTACTATAGTCCACCTACAATACTATTAGATATAGTATATACGCTTCTACGACGTAGGAAGTAACCCATGCGACGACGCAGTAAATTAACCTCGAAGTCGCCGATGCCGTAGAGGTCACTTTACGTCGTGGAGGTACTTTCCTGAAGGCACTTCGTGGAGCACACTTTAAAACGAATTAAGGTCACTTTGCTACGTCTTACTACGTCGTAATGGAGACTTTAAAATGTCGTTGAGGTGAATTTATAACGTCCCAGATATGGCTTATACGACTCTACTACGTCGTAGAGGTCACTTTACCACGTGGTAGAGGTTACTTTACCACGTCGTAGAGGTTACTTTACCACGTCGTAAAGGTAATTTTACCGTGTCGTAACTTTACGTCATCGTAGACGTCACTTTACTACGTCATAGATAATGACCATATGAGTTTACTATCAATCAATCAAAATCTGGTCAGGCATACTTATTTGAAAAAAATTGGCGGTTTGATTAATATTTATATCCATGCAGCCTTCCAGTAAGACTCTGAGCTGAGCTATGCGGAAGGAAGATAGACAGACGGACATGGCGAAACTAAAAGGGTTCCTGTCAAACATCGAATTTGAGCCTTACCGGGTTTTCACTAGTACTCTTATTTATTGGTCATAAAAATGAAATTGCTGGATCAATGGAGCGGGTTTCCGAATGGGGTAGACAAAATCTTGTCCGCTTCAACCCCTCTAAGACACAAGTCTGCGCGTTCACCGCTAAGAAAACCCCATTTGTCTCAGTGCCACAGTTCCAGGGCACTCCTCTTACCATCTCCACGAGTATTGGGATTCTTGGTGTCGACATTACGAGCGAGGTCCAGTTTCGGGGTCATCTGGAGGGTAAAGCCAAATTGGCTTCAAAAAAGCTTGGGGTGCTCAATAGAGCGAAGCGGTACTTCACACCGGGGCATAGACTTTTGCTTTACAAAGCTCAAGTTCGGCCCCATATGGAGTACTGCTCTCATTTATCTGGGCTGGAGCGCCCCAATACCAACTCCTTCCACTCGACTCCATCCAACGCCGGGCAGTTCGTATTGTCGACGATCCAAAACTCACAGACGGCCTAGACACCCTCAGTCTCCGGAGAGACGTTGGCTCTCTGTGTGTGTTCTACCGTCGTCTGTACAATGGGGACTGTTCTGATGAGCTGTTTGACTTAGTGCCACCGTCACTCTTTTATCACCGCACCTCCCGCCACAGGGCAGGGGCTCATCCTCACGTCCTGGATGCTTGGCATCCCAAAAATGTACGGGCGTCGCGATCTTTCCTCTCGCGTACCTGCAGGATGTGGAATAAGCTCCCCCTATGAGGTGTTTCCTTTGTGCTTTGACATGGGGTTCTTCAAGGGGCGAGTATATAGGGCTCTCAAAGGCTGGCAACGCGTTGGTAACCCCCCTGGTGTTGCGAATGTCCATGGGCGACGATGACCACTTACCACCACTGTGGCTCGTCCGCTCGTTTGCCTGCTTAAATAATAATAATAAAAAAAAATATATATTAGGATTAGAGCATGACTGCGTCCATCCGATAAATTCTTTTTGTTTTGCAACTACGCCTTTATTTTAGGCTTAGATCAAATCTAATATTTTTACCATATCACGTTTTACGTTGGAACAGACTAAACAGTATAAAATGTGTTTTTTTATTATTGTTGTGCACAAGTACACAACACCTTAGTTTTAAACAATATTTTTTTTAATTAAACTTGTAAAAAACTACAAACTCAACTACTAATGAAAAATAAAACATTGAACATATCCG
This sequence comes from Carpatolechia fugitivella, assembly GCA_951230895.1. Classification (NCBI taxonomy): domain Eukaryota; kingdom Metazoa; phylum Arthropoda; class Insecta; order Lepidoptera; family Gelechiidae; genus Carpatolechia; species Carpatolechia fugitivella. The sequence goes on along the minus strand of OX579649.1, from coordinate 13,178,279 downwards.
GAACCCATTTTGATAAATGTAATGTTACCAGGAGCACAGCTAGGAGTGAAAGAGGTGGACACTATTCCGGAAGGAGCGGTCGAAGGTCAATGCCCCTAAACAGCTGATTGCTTGCTAGTGTTGTGCGAATTTAAATTTATTAAATGAACACCTGGAATTCAATTATCTAATTATTAATTAGAACGTGTACTTAGAAGGCTAATATTCTAGCATTTGATTTGTAGTCAATGAGAGAGTTGGTGCACTTCGGGTTGATACCCCCTTTAAGTTACATGTTGTATATGTATATATATACTCATTCAAATTAATATCATTCGTTCATCTGAATTCATCTCCTCTCTTTTATCGAGAATAATTTTTTTTTTTTTTAATTTTGGCTTCTGCTGATTGCTCCCGTTTCACGAAGCTACAAGTTACAAGTACAATTCAACGTACATTGCGTAGACGATTAGAGAAAACGATAAGGGCTTATAGTTGTATATCAAATTGTAACTTGTTGCTTCGTGAAACGGGACCCTGGGATCATCGGTTGAATTTCTAAATTTGGGATTTTCTGACAGCACTTTTAAAAATAAAAGTTCTAATTAAGACGATAGGTGGCGCCAGGTGTACTTCGTGGATTCTTTTTTTTAAACCTTTTATGGACCTGCCTGGGTGACTCGTCGGATTTCTTCGGATCCACGAATCCTCAACGCCATATCTATCGAAGTTTTATTAAGGGTCGGGCCACACTTATCGACGGTTTGCCTATACAAAACGCGCATTTAGTATGGAAATTCTTTCGCATCTTTCGCCGCGTCCGATGCGAAAGGAGTTCCATACTAAATGCGCGTTTTGTATAGGCAAACCGTCGGTAAGTGTGGCCCGACCCTAACTATTATTAGGATTAGAAAATGACTGCATGAATCCGAGGGAGACTGACTCCTCAAGCCATAAAGTACTTATTAAATGTTATCTTTTTGTAATGTTAAGGGCTTCAGGACAAAAAAAAATGCTGCTACCAGACCCAAGGCACCCCTGAAAGACACTGCCGGGGGTGCTGCTACGGGAACTTGGATTCGGACCCGTGGCACCCCAGGTCCCATTTAATTTTGCAAGGAAATCGTCTCGATAGGTGTGAAGTACACCGGCGAGCCCCTAAAGCCCAAGTCACACAGAGTGAGAGTGGCCGCGGTCCGGGGCCGGAAAAGCGGGCTACGCCGCGCGCCGTACAATGTGGGACAGTGTCCGTTTCGATTGCTCGGCTCCAGACCGCACCGCTCCCGTTTTGTGCGGCCGAGGCTTACATAACGCATATCTAGCCTAAAGCAATTTTTTTTTCTTCATATTTTTTTAATTGGTTGACTAAACTCTCAAGAGTAACAAAAGACAATCGCCTTGCTAAATTGCGACGACGCGCGTCCGCCATGTTGCGTGTATTTAGAGATGTAGATGTCGTGGCCATATCGTAGAATTGACCACATCATGAAATTTACGATGAAAACATGAAATTTTTACTGTCCATTGGCCACATCATGATGTGCCTTGGCCAGATCAATGATAAGAAATCGTTTGTCGATATGTTCAACTAAAAACGCAGCTACTTCATGAAATGGTCAAGATTATTTGATCATATCGTAAAATTATTACATTTATTGCCGATTGAGGCGCTGGAAGCACTTTGTTTATGTACCAACATGGCGGCCGTGTATTTCTCCCAGTGAAAAAGTAAATAATAAATGGAAGAAAAAAAGAGTTATGATGAAAAAGTACTCTGAAAACGTCAGTCGGACTTAGAGAACATATAAGTACCAAACATAATTTAGATTCTTATTAAATATTTCATGGATGCCCTATTTTCACGATATGGCCAATCGTGGACGACAAAATCGTGAAATGCTCACGATTTAATGATGTGGTCAATTCTACGATATGGCCACGACATAGACATAGAGCCAACCTATGAGTATTTAGGCCAACGCACGCATGTGAAAGGGCAAATGTTGATCAGAAGATGCAGGCACTTGAAAATAAAAATCATAAGATCTGTCATAATAATTTTATTCGCATATAATAATTGATTATGATACATGGAGAGTAACGTGCACCAGTCAGCAAACGCCGCGGGGCACTCGTGTTTTCACTCCAAATTACATTTATTTATTCATTTATATTGCATCGACATTAGTTCTGCAAACCATCGCTACGTACATATTCACTAGTGAGAGGTCTCGAGGCAGCATCGGTCAACTGGACGTATCGTCCTCGCGTGAACGATCGATCGCGGCGAGGGCGCCGACCATTCGCGTTTAGCATATACTTAAACATAACAGTCAAATAGACAGCCGGATGTCCGTCCAATCAATATATTATTTACATACAAGCAGAGCGCCCCCGAGGCCGCCTGGGCCGGCCGGGGGCGGAGCTACCGAGTCGCGCCGCGAAGGAGCGGCGCCGCTTCGATCCGTACGAATCTTAAATAAATCTTATAATCACTTCCATAATTTACGACTTAAAATACCGAAAATGTAATGTCGTCAACGTCCGAGGACGTGTTGCAGCCGCGCGCCGAGGCGCGGTGCGAGGTCAGCGAGCCGCGGCGGGGCGCGGGGGGCTCACTCCGCCTTCACCTCCGCCGCGACCGGCGCCTCCGCCACCGTCGCCTCCACGGGCTCGTCGGCCGGCGGCACGCCCTCGCCCCCCTCCGCTACTCTCTCTCCGACACCAGCGCCATCTAAAGTAGTAACAAAAAAACCGATAAATTCCAAAGCCTTAAGAAAAAGACTGCTATTGTCAGCGCGATTGTTCAAAGGTATGAGAGGAATCAGTTAAGTCTTTGTGATGCTTTCTTTTTCAATGGGAAGTATTTATTTTGTTAGCATTGTTTGTGGATTTCCCTATTTCTAAAGCGCCCACTACACTCTCGGCTGAAGTTCTTCGACGAAGTGTCAAAGTGAAGTTAGCCGAGGCGAGGAGACACTACACACTCGTAGGACTTCGAAAATTCTCAGTCGCTAGGGCAGATGGGATGACGTGCAAATTGCAGCTGCCGCTTATTTCAACTTTATATGAATACATACTACAAAAAATAATAATAAGATTAATGTTTTTTTTTACCTTTATCAACTTCGCGAATAGTGTAGTGGGCGCTTAAAACAGCGTCATCTAAAGCGCCCACTACACTACTCGTGAAATTGATCGAAGTAAGCTGAGGACGAGAGTATAGAGAGGCACTTCGTGCAACTTCGCTTCGTTTCGGGCAACTTCCATTCTGTGTCGGTTTTTTGCGTCCGAGTCAAAAGGCCCGAAGTTCGAACACGAAGTGTCACACTACATTAATCGACTTCAGTTTAATAAAAGTTTTTGTCGCGCATGTAGTCTATGTCGTGGCCAGGATAAGTTTGTGGTCTCACAAGGGGAATCTTTATATGGGATGCTAAAAATACGGGACATATTGATTTAAAAAAAATCAAGAAGAAAAGTTGAAATAAGCAAGGAGCACACAAAGCAGCGGCAGCTGCAATTGCACGTCATCCAACTTTAAGGCCTGTCTAGCGACTGAGTTTTTTCGAAGTCCTACGAGTGTGTAGTGTGTCTCCTCGCCTAACTTCACTCTGGCACTTCGTCGAAGACCTTCGGACGAGAGTGTAGTGGGCGCTTAAGGACACGGAGGGAGATGCATCGTTCCAAGCGATGACCAAAAGATGGCACTGTTAATTTTAGTAATCTTACTGCATTGATGCGTTATACCGTGGAAATAAAAAAGTTGTTACGTCAGACCTTTCCAAATTTCTCGGACTCAGTAGTTTCATCATCATCAACAGCTCTTATACGTCCCGTCCCCACCGAGAAGCTTGAGCATACCCTAAATTAGGGCGATCAGCTCTTAGACGACCACTCTGGCCCAGTGTAATTCGCACTTCTAATATGAGTAAGGATAACAAGACACTGACTGCGCTGGTGATGCTGGTAGTACATGTTGTGCCGGGGCTGGTGCGGCGCGTGGTGCGCGCGCGGCGCGTGCGGCGGCGGCGTGCGGTACAGCGGCATGGCGGGCGCGTGCGGGCGCTGGATGGGCGCGGGGTAGCGCGGCGCCCCCATGGCCGCGCGCCCGCCGCCGCCGCCGCCGCCGCCCATGCGACCGTTGTTGCCGCCACCCATCATTTGCTAAAACGATATGTATATTTAGAATAATGGTGTATAAAACTTTGTTTTCTTGTTCTGTCTGAATATTAGTTTATGTATTTTACAAAATTCGAGTCAATCCGAGGCTAGATAAATTCATGAAAGTTTGCCACTCGAAGAAACATCAATATTTCGTATAGAAAAAAAAATAGTACCTATTATCAAGTTGCCTATTATATACTCATTTGAAAGTCTGTTTTGTTAACAATGATTTGTATGAATTTCTGCATGGGACTGCACACGTTTTGCATTTTCGAAAGATTATTTGGAATGTCTTAATTATCTAAAAGGCAAGTAGTAGCCATGCCTATTACAAATGCTACGTATTCCCAGAGTCTAAATTATCTTTTGACCTACTGCATGTGCTGAGCTATTTAGCTTTATTACATAATATCATAAGGCGTTACTTAATCTGAAGCATACACACGCCACTCAAATTATATTATTACAATATGAATGTCTTAAGACTAGCCCCTAGACTACACCTTTAGAAAAATATTTTTTTATTTTCTAGGGTATGGGCAGTAGGGTAAGTTATAGTACCTACCTAATTTTACTGTTTCATGTGCAGTCAGACAATATTACTTCTGATGTAATTATAATTTTGAAAAGCCCTTGCTTAGAATCAATTCACTTTAAAATGGAAGAGAAGGAAGGGAAGTTAGTCTGTCTTATGTCAGGTATAATTTTAATTTGATAAGTCTTGCAAATAGGTTAATTCACAAAAACGATGCTTTCTTTTCACTTCGTTCTCCACTGTCAATGCGAGTTGAATATTAAGATGGGTACAATTGGTTTGATCCGGTCGAAAACTTACGAGATAAGCGGCTTCTGCCGACATTTCGAGAGGATACATCTGGAAGAAGGATAAAATAGTATTTTAGGCGCTACACAAACACCAACCACCTCGCGAGTAATTATTAGGTTTTAAGAAAATATTTTTGATTCCATCAAAATATGAAACAATCATTGCCCAAAACATCTACTTAATTTTGTACACAGATATATCTTAAAGAATATAATGAATGAGCATCATCTTACTCGCTCAGCGGTAAGTTATATTCTGATCAGTAACGCCTTATTTTCATGTTTTGAATTCGATTGCTACTTCTTCCTCGTCGTTTGATGGTGCCTATGATTATGTTGCAGCAGATTCCGACGAAACATCACAGGCTCTATGTAACAAACATTACGGACGTATGCCGCTTGATTCCTTAAATATCTTGTGTCGGCTATTGTGCTAATGCTACGGCGTTGTTGGTAGTATAGTGTTTTGCTAGATAAGCAATGAATCGATTACGTTTGTTTAGCGGCACAAACGGTGAAAAGAAAACAAAAATATCTGCTCTGGGGGCGCCATTTTTTTTTTCTTTGCTGCGCCAAGCGATATTTATAGCGAGGTCTTTTCATTGTTTTCTGGAGTTTAATAAAAAAAAATTGTGCGCTTAATAACTGACAAAGAAAACCAAACTGTGAACGTTAGTCAAATTGTGGCGGGCGCATAATCGCGGGCGGTATACCAACCTGCTGCTGGTGCTGGTTGTGATGCGGGTGCTGCTGATGGTGCTGGTGCGGCGGCGGCTGGTGGTACTTGTGCGGCGGTGAGTGCGGCGGCTTGGCGGGCTTGGCGCCCTTGGGCGTGGGCGAGGAGGCGTCCACAAGCGGCGCGAACCCGTTGGCGTGCTCGTGGAGCGGACTCTTCATCTGCTGCGGGGGCGGCCGCTGCGGCGGCGGCGCGTACTGCTGCTGCATCGGCGCGCGGTACTGTTGCTGTAAGTTATGGGGTTGTTAAGTCGGTTGCCAGATAAGACTAAAGTATGGTTTTATTCTGTCAAAATTTAACTTTGAAACCTATTTTTAACCCCCGACGCAAAAGAGGGGTGTTATAAGTTTAACGTGTCTATGTATCTGTGTATCTGTGTATCTGTCTGTGGTATCGTAGCTCCTAAGCGGATGAACCGATTTTCGTTTAGTTTTTTTGTAACATAGATAATTTTACCCCGAGTGTTCTTACCCCGACGCGACATTATAGCGTCATTTCAACGAGCAAACCAAATCGTGCCATCCATCAATTTCTATAATAAAATTAAAATATATAGGTGTTACTTTATCGAATTTGATGGCTCAACAATAAGTATTATTTTTTACTTTTTAAATTTTTGTTTTTGTGCTTCGGGGGTTTTTAAATTTTTAATTTATTTTTTTATGTATAAATATAGGGGACTGTAGGTTTACATTTATTAACTTGTGTAATTATTTAAGCATTTGACTGTTTGTCTCTAACATGGTGTCGATGTTTATAGCGACAAGGATATTCCAGAAGATGACCTATCGTAATTCTTAAAGTGCCCACTAACGATACAATCTGCTGTACAACATAGGAATAAAAATAGAAGCCCTACTAATTTCCAAGTTGCATTCCTATACAGGTGGCCCATTTAGAGGGGTCAGTATGGGTAACTCTGAAACTATAAGATATAAAAAGATCTGTTTTAAGGAACCATGTCATCGATTTTAGTGACAAAAAAAACTATATATATAGATTTAAAAAAAAAATTCTTACTCAGATCGAGAATCGAACTGTCGGTCGTATTAAAGAAAAAAGAAATCGATTATCATGCAGCCTGAGACTATAGAGATCTCTCTAAGAAGATGCACTCACCATCTGCTGCACTGCGGCCGCCACCTGCAGCTGCGAGGAGAGGAACTGCGAGCCGAAGGCGCCGGACTGCGCGGGCGGCGTGAACTGTAGTGGGTAGTTGGGCGCGGGCGCGGCGCTCGGCTGGTAGGGCGAGTAGTAGCTGGAGGCGGGGGGCGCGGGGCGGGGCAGCAGCCCGGGGAGCGAGTACTGCGCCTCGCCCACGGGCCCCGAGTAGCCCAAGTACTGCTGCTGGTACGTATTCACGCTGCCAACCTGGCCGACGCCGCCTACGCCGCCGCCTTTGCTGCCTGGAGACACGGATTTTTTACATTTAAAATTATAATAAAAATAAAATAATATTAGTCATGAATAGGGTGGAAAGAACATGGTGGAGGACACTCGTCTCGCGCTTGTGTACAGCGTTTACGGACGGAAAGAGTAAAAAATCTAACCATAAAGAGGCCAGCGCTCGCTTCAACTTTAAGCCAGAACAAACTTCAACTTCATAGTTATAAGCACGGAGACAAATACAAAGAGGAGGTGCCACAAGCAACTTAGGCCCGTCTCATAGCGGACTAAGTACTCTTACTACTAGCTATTAACCACCAGGCGTCGCTTCTGTCAGTGTTACTTTGGATTTTATGGATACGACACGAATATGACTTGGTTTGATTACAACCATTTTAATTGAAATTAGTGACGCAAAAATTATATGCTGTGTTGTATCGTGCAACAGTACGAGTAATATAACTATTTTTAACGAAAAA
>OX579649.1:13135576-13170507 GCA_951230895.1 Carpatolechia fugitivella | reverse complement strand
AAACTCGAATAGTAATAAGAGGATTACAATATAACAAACCAAGTGATATTTAAATAAGGAAATAATATGGTCTTAAAAATATCACATATAAGAAGAAGAAGTAAGTTAGTAAGAAGAAGAAATAAGTTAGTGTCACTCGTCAAAGAAACATTTACTCAACAAACATCTTATGTTGTCTCTTTTAATGAAAAATAAGTCCAGTGATGTAGTATACACGTCGTTAAACTTTTTACCAACTCGCCAAAGAAAAGAGTTTAGTGCGGCTAAAAGGGAGGTTCTTCTCGTGGGTGTCGTAAGAGGCGACTTAGGGACTACACATTGAACAGGGAACGGGCAGCAGCGCTCTCTGATACAGTAACCTTTTAATCTGCGATCTCCAACCCGCCTGCCAAGCGTGGAGATTATGGCAAAACCCTCCACTTAAGTGGAGGAGGCTCTTAGTCCAGCAGTGGACTGTAACGGGCCGTTGATTTGATTTGAAAAGGGAGGTAAAGATTAAAATTATTGAATCGTTTGCTTCTAGTACTTGGTATAAGAAACTGTATCGACGATAATAAGTCAGTGCATCTATTTTGCCGTATGCCGTACTGTGTAGATACTCACGAAGGATGGCAGAATGGCACGGAAGGCGGGTGTTTGTTGTGCGGCGGGCGTCGAGCCGGGCGCGGCGGCGGGAGAGGCCGCGGGCTCGGGGCGCCCGCCGGCCGTGCCACCGCACGTCCAGCTGCCTTCCGCTAAGAACAACAAATACATTCAGAATACAATCGGATATGTATTCTCACCGAAAACATTATGACGATCGCAAAGAACTGGTGATTGAAATTTACTGGATAGAGGCGATAGATTTTCTTTACCCAAGCTATATCCAGGATCATTGAAAATGGATACTGATTGTCTGATATTTATTTATTTAATAGGTTTGCCAACAGGTGCACATTCTGAATAGTATACATATGCGTGCTCTTAAAATTTTCGAGATGTAGACCCAATTACAGGCAAACACAGCTTGTTTATTCTATAACAAATTAACTTTCTCGGGTGAGATCTAGTACCAATAATTTAAAAGAAGATAGCTGAGTGTGTTTAAGACTCTAATTTAAAGGTAAACAGTGAATTCTTAAATTTATAGAGTGATAAATTAAAAATGTCAATGGATGTGGAGTGGAAAAGCTCGTTATGTTCGCGACATATTCTAGGCAGCAAGCTGTTCTGTCCCAAATTGGTTCTAGAGCTCTTCACATGGAATGGTTTATAATTAATTAGTCTAGCATTTTGTCTAGGAACATTTAGGCTTATCTGCGCGAGCAAGCAAGGGCAATCCAAATCACCTGTATCTTGTAGAGGAAAACCTGGTCGAGAATCCAGCGACGGTCCTCAAGTGGAGGGATTTTAAAGTGACTCAGCCTGGCCCTATGAATATATGGATATATGAATGTTATTTGTGCTGATCAACCAGAATACAGGTGATAAATCGACTCTTGGATTAATTAACCAGGTTTCCAGCCACCCTAGTCTCAAAGATCCTGGAAATAACTCTAATAATTACAAAAAAATTATCTTGTCTATTATCCTAGAATATTTGCAAAGATTTGATCTTTCCAATTTATACAGCTCGGGCATCAAGTTATGTGTGCTGATTTTCAATGTTACATGATGGGCACGAAGCAAATATCTGCCATCCATTCGCTCGTAGGCCGTTGCGGACTAATTTCACTTCTACGCTTGTATTTAGCGAAATAAAGAGAAGAATAGAGACGAGAGAGAAGCGGATTTAGTAAAAAAATAAATAATATCATTACCAGTTCCGCTGAGGAACTTCAGTCGGCGTTTAGATATTGCGCAGGAAACATCCTATAAGTCCGGATCGAGACTACTACCGACTTAGGTCTTGCATTGTCCGTCAATCAGACAGTATTGTGAGTTTTTAAGTAGATAAACATCCGTAAGTCGCGATAGTACGCTGACGAATAAATGAATTTGATTTGATTTGATTTTGTCGTCTTAATATTGCATCACAGATAAAAATGGGCAGTCCTTACTTTGTGGTCGTAGTTGCGGCTGAGTTTGAGAATGTTCTGAAGAGCGGTGCGAAGGCTGAGCGGCGGCCTCGAGCGAGGGGAACTCGGTGCGGAAGTGCGGCGAAGAGGGGGGAGGCAGCGACACCCACCCGCCCGACCCCACGACCGCAGCCGCACTGCTGCTCGACGTCGTCGTCTGACAATATTACAGTATTTATAATACGACAGAAAGAACAAGCAGCAAAAGTCAGTATATTTGCGATCTCTCCCGATGGAAACACTGTACTTTTTATACCACCAAATAATATCCGAAATTTTGAACCACAGGCTTTAGCACTAAGGATAACAAATATGCTCTGAATTAGCTTGGACTTGGAGTGAGGACTTGTATATGGTTAAGGAAGTTATATATAATAAAAAATAAATTCCTGTGAAAGGTAACCAAGGTTATCTTGAAAACATCCTAATTAATATTTTGTTCAAATATGTTACGACAAATTTAAAAGAGCAACATTCAATCTCTTTCTGACTCTGATGTATTTATTTAGTGTGATGTAACCACGACCGCAATCACGTAATTTGTACATTTATTATCCTTTTAAATAGTTTGTTTACCTTTCGAGCACATTCATCTAAAATAAGCTTATTAAAGTGGGATTGGTCATACGCTTAACAATGAACTGCGCGCGCGTAGGCACGTGTTCCGTGCGCGCCAAGGCCAGTCACCCTTCACATAGAATTTATATAGATCTCTAAAGAGAAAGACAAAGCAGACTTGATAAACCATTACAACCACCACCAACCAACCAACCATTATTGTAACTTAGCATAGTAACTAAGTGACTAAAAGATTGTGTATAATTGAAAATTAAATCTACAATAGCAATCTTTTGCTGTAATCAAACCAGTTTTGCACATAAATTTTATTGATTACATGCTCTAGTTTGAATTATAAGATAAATAAGAACCTAGTTGTAATAATAAATCTATCTGATAACAAAATAATGAGATATCTTGATGGATTGTATGATTAAACATTTGCAAGCCACTGTGAAAACCAATGTTTGTTAACCAGACACAAAACAAAAGCAGCTAATAGGGTAAACAATACTCACAATAGTTTGAGAGGTGCATGTTGCTGGTGTAGATACAGTTGTGGTAGTAGCAGAGATAGAACTGAAAGTACAATAATAGAACATTAAACTCATGATAAAACTAACATAAAAAAGCCACTTGCAACCTAGGTAGTAGTTTTCTTAAGTTACATAAAATTTATGACATTATAAATTCTTCAAAACCCTAAAGAAGTGAAGCAAATAGGCATTAATGTAATAAATAAGTATGAATTATCAAGGTGAAAAGGGTCTTCCTCTTAATACTTTAATAAATTGTTACATACAAACATATTATCCTTAAGCAACCTCAGTAGATACTCAGATAGGGCTAAAAGTACACTGAGCAAATAAAGAGAAATGAGATTAATAATGAACAATCTAGGTTACCCAGTGGTGCCAATAATAAGGCAAGCTGCCTAAACAACTTAGTGACTAGAGGCCGGTTTCCATCAGCCAAAGGTTAGGAGGATCATTGTTTTTGTACATATTTGCACATATAAATTTTAACCCAGTCAAGCATAAAAAAATCGTAGCTTATGCTATGAACACATTTAGCAAACAGAAATAATTTATTTAATAAAAATAGTATTGTTGTTTCTGCTCATATCCATCCCCCTCCTCTAATCGAACAATAAAAATTATTATATTTGTACCTCTTTAGGAAATAGAGAACAGTATCTTACTTAGCGTTTGGATCTTGACCAGTTTCAGTTTTCAAAGATGGCAGGTTGGCTGGCGGGCGCCTCGCCGAAGGGACTTTTCCAAGGCTTTGCATTCCATGTTTACGGCTTAGTTGAGATTTTACTGAGGACGGTTCAGAGTTTTCGTTCTGAAAATGGTTGCAACATAATGAGAATACAGAAAAGGTATACTCACAGATTTTTCCTGCAAAGTGAAAATATATGAGCTTGACAACTAACTAGCTTGGCTTCAGTAAGTCTTCAAATCTGAATGTTTAGTATCTAACAGCATGGTTTTATTTTTTTCAAGTCATTGGTTGTGCACTAACTTTCTAGTAATTATTAGTAGTCATAACTCATATCAATGACAGTAAGGTGATTCACCTTGAGTGCAAAGGAATTTATCAACTACTGCTAGCTTGACTTCTGCTCCCTTGGCAGAAAAGTAAGGCTAAAAAGATAACTAGCTATTCCTGTTAAGATAAAGGTCAATGTAAGTAATTATGATTTAGATAAATACAATACAATGAACCAGAAAATACCAATAATTCAAAAATACAGTGAATATATATATAAAGGTATTCTAAGAATGTTACTAAGCATTAACAATTGTCATTTGTGCCAAAACACTGTGTATAAATAGGTTATACAATACACACAACTTTGTTTCCAAACATCATCTCAAATCTAAGCAGTTTCATAATTGCTAGAATATTAATTCCTACACACATGAAAAACAGTAATTGTTATGGTAACAATAACAAGATAAATATATAATTTTATTTGTTTATTTAATAATAATATAGAATATATCCTGTGATGTCAGACTCCAGGGGAAATAGCTGAGCATTGGCTTATTAGAAAAATAAACTATACTAATCTAATTTAAGGAGCTGATGGCGATACTCACTCTGTTAGCGCAGTACAAGCTATTGATGTCCAATTTCTGATACTTTTGCTTGCCGGACGCCGGCTTGCTCTGCGCCGTAGTTCCTCCGCCGCTCGGCGTCGAGAGTGCAGACATGCTGCGACGTACACACCATCAGGAGGTCACCCTCGCACCGACCACCAACTGCAACCAGCGCAAACACTACAATCACGGAACTTCGCTATACACAGCGTTACACAGGAAGCTAGCTAATGCTAGACTGATCACAGCGATTACACTGAACGATTGAAAACCAGTTTTCAACCAGGCACACTGAATATAACTTAGTTCAACCTTTACGAATATATTAATAAACGAAAGGGGATCAATCACAATTCACTGAAATTGAAAACACTTTCACAGCACAGAAAGGACAATGGATTTGAGCCCTGCCCTCCCAAGTATATTGACGTGTTACATCCGTACGATGAACGCTGGATCGATGACTTCCAACTTTTCTATCAATAAATATTACACTTTCTCACCCCGTTACGCTTTTCAAAGTAACTCTAATCTAGCTCAAAATAACGGTACAAACAAGATAGAAACCGAAACGGTAAATAATAAACGAAATTTGTTACTTTGTGAAACAACAAAAGTGAAATAAGTATATACCTTGGTCCGTTACACTCACTATATCGAAATAAAAATTATCTAAGCTCATATGCTCATAACCAAATAAAGATTACTTTAGATTTTTACTATATTCTACGCTACCAAAACTTATATCACTTTATTTTAAGATGGCGTCTCCAAAAGACGATCTCATAGATCTCCTTCCTTTTTACAATCAATGAGTGACGTCACAAAAGAATAATGATGCGAAAAGCGCACTCTAACGGGAATAAAAAGAATTACAAGAATCATATTTTAAAGTTTTTAATTTATTTTAAAGAAATTCTACCTAAAAATCAATAGTGAACATACAGAAAATTAATATTGTTTCCAAATAATGGAGAGATTAGTGAAAATCCCAGCAGTTAAACGTAATTTGACTTAATTGAATGGTACATCACTTCCCAATTTGCTAGTATCCTAAGTTAGTAAAACATAAGTAGTTTGTCTATAGTTTCTAGCTGCGTTCCGAGCATGTTCCGAGACGCGCTGAAATCGATTAAAGCACGCGTTCGTTACTGTCAGGGCCCCGTTTCACGTAGACATTGCGCAGACAATGAGATAAAATGGTAAGGGCTTACAGTTTAAGCGAATTGGCTACGCAATGAATATCAAATTGTAACTTGTTACTTGTAAATTGTTGCTTCGTGAAACGGGACCCAGGAGGCAAAACTCACATTTTTGCTTTTCTGATCACTGACAGCGCTGAAAGTCTGATTCGGAATGCGCCCATGATCAACATAGTGTTGCCAATTTTCAAATCTACCCTATAAAATTGTACTAGTCAACACAATACTAAGAAAATAACCATAAATAAAAATTAGAGCTAAGAAAATTACCGGCTGTATCGAACACGACTACAACAATGTTACAAATAAAATTAATAATAACCTTATCTATACATGGTAATTTTAACGAAAGTTTTCCTATATTCTACATGAAATGATATGATAGAATAAAAGAAGCAAGGAATAAGGAAATTATAGCAACATTTTACAACCAACTGTCATTTGACGAAAGTATTTATTTTGAGCTGCAGGCCTATTCTCAGCTATTTTGTTGAAACGGAATTCACTAGAAAATAACTATCATCCCTGCGTTCTGAGACGCGCTGAAATCGATTAAAGCACCCGTAATCAAGTTCCGAATTACTGTCAGCAGGCAAAACTCATACGTTTTTTTGCTTTTCTGATCGCTGCACTGACAGCGTTGAAAGTCTGATTCTGAATGCGCCCCATATTTTATTATTATTATATACACATTATTATTTTATATTAAATGGCTAAATTATTGTTTCAAATCTTTATTTACAAATTAGGGCAGAAAATAATATTTAAATTTGTTTTTAGGTGTTATCAGGTTATCAGCTCATAAACTCATAATTATATCTAAAGAAAAGAAAAGAAAGTAATTTCAAATTTCTCCAAACTTTCCACCGGGCTCCGAGCCACCACCGCACCGGGAGTCCAACATACCCGAGTTAAGATAAAACTGATTTATATGTATTTAATTTTTTTTAAGTATAAGCAATCTAGTGTGTAGAGTAGACTTAAGGCGCTACGCCGAAAAAAAATTGTTGCGCAAGAGGTGTGTCTAAGGAAGACGGCGCGGGCAGCGCCCCGCGTCGGTCAGCCGCTCCCCGCACCGCCCCGCACAGACCCCGCTCTAAAACATCGAGGCGGGTCTATGACCTCTGCGACAATGATAAAATATTATATTTGTTTAATTTGATGTAATCGCGCAAAGTATATTACTATGTATGATTCGCTCTTTGAGTATATATTTTTAATTTTATTTTAATTGGTCTTTAGTGTAGTGGAGTGTAGGGTAGTAATGATTATAATTTCACCTAAAAATAAAAGATTTAGTATTTCAAGATTCCAGACATTTTGACATTGTAATAGTAAGTATAATTTGAATTACTATAATACGGTCCGCCCGCGGCTACGCTCGCGTTGTGTAAGATTTTCCCGTGGGAATAAGCCTTTTCCCGTAAAAAGTATCCTATGTAAGTGTCCTATGTGTTCCAGGGTATAAACTAACTTTATTCCAAATTTAGTAGTTGTTGTCTTCTAGTATCTTCACTTCAAAATTATATAGGGGACAAGGGGAAAATAATTCCCGTTGTCACCACTTTAATTTATTTATAAAACACCTACAGATTTTCGAGTATTTTTATTCCATTGTTTCCAAACTGAAGTCAATTTATTAATTGGATGCAAAAAAATAAAAATGTGATGTTTATTTACGATTTACAATACGATCGATACGTATCTACTTATTTCTGATACGATCAATATTGTGAATGTTTCCGGAAATACATAATGTTTTCATCGTGTCTATTTTTTTCTTTGTGTTAGATTAAACAGGATGATCACTATAAATGTCTTTATAATATTTTTATCACACACACGTCACTTCAACACATCAATTATTTTTTTCTTTCACTGTCATTATGATGAGTAATTGGTACCAAAGAAATCTTATATCAAATATTTGGTTCAAATCAAGATCAAAAGTTTCTGTTTTGTCAATAAAATTTTATTGATAAAGCATCGACTATTTGTGTTTACCATTGAAATTATTAGGGCGCTTGGTCTGGCATCACTAAAACACATTTGATGACATACGATGACAGCTAACTTCATACCTAAATTTTTTGCTTGTCACTAGGCAAAAAATGTATTTTATTCAGCCAACTGTAGTATATGTATGACTCACTTCAACCACATCTAGATAGATATAATTTAGCATCTAAGTAGCTTGTAGTCAATATGTTTGTCTGACGCACAACACGTCTTTCATTCTGACACGCTCCTGTGTCACTATACCTCATGCATGGTGACCCTGCCAACACTGCCTAGTATGGACAGTCCTGTGCATCGCGATTCGCTAGTGATAAAAATATAACGTGTTCGTTCGTAAAAATTGTAATAATGTGTTAAAACGAGGATCTGATAGGATGTTTACGTGCTAAAAGTGGGTCTTTTTAGATGGGTGTGGAGTTCTTGAGGAAGCTGCGGCGACTCTTGAGACGGGAAAGAGGAGGGTTGTGTCGTAAAGGAGGTGCCTGCTGTCTTGAGACTGTTTCGCTCTTTCAATATCGCAAGCGACCTCACGTCTCACGCTGGGTGGAACAATTCCTGCCATGGAGTAAAGCTTTCTCAGTGGTGTCGGTTTCAGGGTGCCCGTGACTATACGTCATGATTCGTGGAGAGCTGTGTCCACATTTCTCGAAGGGCTAAACAAGCCCAAACTGGACTCGAATATTCGCCTGCTGAGTAAGCGAGAGCAAAACAACTCGTTCGAAGAACGCGTGTGCTGGCTCCCCAGCGGGTAGTGGTAAGGCGTCTCAGGATGTTGTTCCGGGCACCAACTTTACTCTTAAGCTTGCGGCAGTTCTCTCTTTATGTCAGAGATCGATCCCACTTGACACCTAAGTACCGTCAAAAATGTTTTTAAACTTTCATACAAATTAACTCGATCAGCTGATCACCTTGTTTGAAAAAAATACGAGTTTGAAAAAGTTTTGGAACGAAAGTTGTTCAGTTTCATGGGCCGATTATTACCACATGAGAGGTTTTACGTTATTTTGCTAAGACGTTGACACGTTTTAGTTTTGATTTGTCACGGCAAAGCTAACGATATCTCTTTAGAAATTCATTAAGTATTTTAGAATTTCTAAAGTGTGACAATATTTCCTTATATTTATTAGAGGTTCTATTTTGTCATAAAAACTAAGATTCTTGGATTTTTTTTATTTTTAACATTGCCTCATTGTTTCCTTGGCAAAATAGTGCTCTTAACCGAGTTTCATCAAACCCATTAACTCATAGAAAAAAAAATTGTTGTTTTCTTAATGGAATAGTCCACTAACCCAAGTTTTATCGTAATCAGAGCACTTACAAAATAATAAACTGTCAGTTAAAAAATATATGAGTTCATTTTGTTCAATATTATAATTATTTTTTTATAAATAATTATTACTCATCCAAAATATCATTTGAATAAAAATACTCGTAAATCAGTCATTCATTTTATAATTATAATTTGTAACGTGGGAGAACGGTAATATTTATTCCCACTGTCCCCTGTTTTTTTTTTTCGAGTGAACATACTGGGGGACAGCGGGAAAAATCCTTAGTTGTTCCCCCGTGAGGGATATAATCCTTTGATTGGAAATAAGACTTGGCCCCGCACACACTTGGCTGGTTTTTTGTAAGCTAGGTATAGGCTATAAAATTACGTAACGGGTATGCAAACTTTACTTTTGAATCAATAAATAAATTCTATCTTACCTACCTAACACAATAAAAATAATTCTAAAAAACCGCATTTGGTTGAATAATAGAAATACCTAACTATTCCTCTCGCGCCTGCCTGTGTTGTACTATAAAAATAAAATGATCGACATCTGTAACTAGGTAGTATAATAATAACATCTAATTTGAAAAAAAAAAAAAAAATGTATACCTTGATGTGCCGTCCACTGTACATACACATATACCCTTTGCGTAGTGTACTCGTATTATTAGTGTCGACCTTGAAAGTGATAGTATCACAAACTTGACTAAACCTTACTAAGTATACAAGCAGCAGGTATGGACCCAACCTATATTTATTTAACTAAAAATCGATTTAGAAATATTGTCAATGTAACGGATCGGACGGACGGATGTGACGGACCTACTCATAGTACGTCTTCTCCAAATAAAATTATTTCGTGAGCCGGGCGGCTTGGAGCGCCACCGAGCGCACATCCGTCGTCGGCAAAGATCATGGGCGACTGAGCTCAAGAAAGGAAAGTGATGACGCTAAGCTTCTCCGCACGTGTTTAACAGAGAAAGAAATAATGTTCGCGCGCTCCAAGTAAATGGCGTAAGTGCCAAATTTACTTTCTCAGTTTATATAAAAAGTACTAATTTGATTTGTAAATTTGCTTAGGAAAAACATAAAGCAGTCGGAGACCTATCTTGTAACTAAATTTCGGCGACCAATAAATTACCATTTACCTCTCAGATTCAAATAACGAGAATCGAAGACGCTGCTTTGGATAACATTTGTATCGAGAAGATTTTTACCAAACATGTTTTGGCCTTAGTGTAAGCGTAGATAATAGAGTCCAATAACATATTTTATAAAATCAATACATTTACTGACGTAGATAATGAGATCTGATTCAACAAAAATCTTGAAAATTCCCGGACTAGCCCCTTAAGTTGCTAGGCACGAGAGCGTGCGACTATCAATAACAATTAAAGTAATCAAATCGACACAAACACTAAAATATGCAAATATAATTCCATCAGGACGGGGTTAATCGTTTCATGATTTAGGACTCTATATTGGTACATTATTCGAAAAAAAGTCAACCATTAGTTAGAAATTCAACATAGATCAAACGGACGGAATAAAAGTGTAACAGGAACTAAGTGTTATTTTCAGTCCTAAAGTCACCAGTATTTAAGAAAGAAAAAAAGTTGCATTCATAAACATAGATCCTTTTTGGCCGTGTGTGAAGATGTTCCCAAATATTTATTTATTTTCAAAACTTAATAGTTTTTCGCGGTGGTCGCGATTGCGAGTAGGGTCGCCGGCACACTATCAAAAGGTAACATTTTAATCGGACGACAAAAGTGTTTTTATTTTATTTTATTGTATTATTAGTACTTGTTCTTAATTAACGGCTCTGGGTTCGGAGCCCTTTATTGCCAGCTTCAAAATTTTTAAATCAAACATGGCATTTAAAAAATAATTATATCTAGCAAATGCAGCTTTTGACTTTTTAGGGGGATTTATGCAGACCGTAGACAAGTGGTTATGGTTAAGTTTAATTTGCTGAGGTACCCACATCGAATCTATATACTTATATAAAAATGAATTGCTGTTCGTTAGTCTCGCTAAAACTCGAGAACGGCTGAACCGATTTAGCTAATTTTAGTCTTGAAATATTCGTGGAAGTACAGGGAAGTTTAAAACGGTGAGAAAATATGGGTAGGGTAGGTGTAGGGTAGGTGTTGGGTAGGTGTAGGGTATAGGGAAAAATGGCAAGACGTCTGCCGGGTCAGCTAGTTATAGATAATTTATTTATTAATTATTGGATGTAGGTATGTCTTCGACCAACTGAGGAACTTAAAGTACTTACATTACGATTTATAGGTACTGACTGACTGACTTAAAATTAGGTTACATTACAACCTCTCTTTTATATCATTAGTCACAACTAAATACGTGTGTTCAAATAATATTTAGTTCAATGGAAATAGTTCTCAAAACCTTTCCAAACAATTGTGTTTATTTTGCAAAATCTGTATTATTTTTTATTTTTCTTGTTTTTATCATTATTTCAAGTAGGTATATCCCATATTATATATAACCTAGCACAGTAAGCTCCAATGATTTTTCCTTTGCAGAGAGAGCTATATGCTTCGTTTTCTTCTAAGTCCACGCCTGCGCAATATTCCTTTTACACTATATTGATGCACGAAAAATCAGTAGGTGAAGATCTGCGGAGAAGTTCATAAAACTAAGTGGCATTTAATAAAACCGGCACGATGGCCGGTAACATGGGAATGGAACAACTGATTCCAATAGTGAATAAGCTACAGGATGCTTTTACACATTTGGGCGTTCATATGCAGTTGGATTTACCTCAAATAGCTGTAGTAGGTGGACAGTCTGCAGGAAAAAGTTCTGTGCTAGAAAATTTCGTGGGCAGGTGAGTATTTTATTTATATCATTCCAACACACTACACAATGCAATGTAGATAGAGTATTTTATTACGTAGCCATTTTGAACAATTCATTGAAGTTTCAAGTAAATTAGTGTAAATAAACCATATTAACTACTACTTAAAATATATTATCAGGAAAAAAAAATAAGATTAGTCATCTATTATAATTACTTGTGATTGAAGGTAGATAAAAAAAATAGCGTTTGTATGCTGACAGGTATTGTAATAAAAGTACTAACAAAAAGAATAGAACATTTGCAATTAAATTAAAAACGTTTAAACCGCATTTTTTAGCTAGAAAAAAATATGTAATGTTTTTATCAATGTTGTATCATAAATTATAATTTTAAAACACATCGCATAGTGCCCTAGATTTGGTGCGCATGTCATGAAATATTGATTTCGACAGTATAATGTCATCGGTGAGTATCACTCGTGTAGCCGCCTTTTGTGCGTTTTCATTCATGAAATAACATAACACAAACGATAAAACTTTATTTACTTTATTGTTTTTTTTATTATTTCTTGTTGATTTTTGTAATTTTGAGAAGTGTATGCAGTTTTATAATTACATTCCCAATTCGAACGCTCGAATTCACTCGACTACTATCCCTTTCTTGAAAGCACTTCACAGCTTGAAGTGTGAAAGAGACAGCAAATGTTTTGAGATTCTCCTTCCGAATGCTTTGTTTCCTTTGACAGTTTGACAGAAAACGTAACGTAACGTAACCAACCACCCACCATATTGAAAAAGCAGTTTATCGATGATGAATTGGATGATGAGCAAGTGTTAGTGATTTTCAAGTGTAAAAACTTTAATGTATCTCAGAAGTTACAAAAATGGCTGGGAACTATGGAATGCAACAGTTGATTCCGGTCGTAAACAAACTGCAAGATGCATTCGTTGCAATGGGCGTGCACATGTCTCTGGACCTTCCACAGATTGCTGTTGTGGGTGGTCAGTCTGCTGGAAAGAGTTCAGTACTAGAGAACTTTGTGGGCAGGTGAGCTAGATTGGTTACAGAACTTACAGGTTGACTATGGCAACTGCTCAGCCTAGGCAAAATCCTGGTTAATATAAAGAACTGTTTCCTGTTTACATTTTTCAGTGTGTTGGTAATATAAAAATCTTCATTTTTGGTGGTTAAACAAAGGATACAAAGCTGGGAACTACAAGAAAGAAGTCTCTTGTATCATAATAATACGGGGCTGTATAATCTGAATGAGAATTTGAATGACTCATACATACATTATGGATTCAAACTTTTAACATTATACTATACAATTTGATAAATACTGTTTGTTTTTATATATTAAAGTATATTCTAATTTTTAAATAATTTGTTTATATTTCTTATTTGGCTTGTATCATTGCATATCTGATAAGTATCACAAGTCAAACATAGTTGTGCAATATAAGTGTTGGATAATGTTATTCTCCAATACTTTATCTGTAGTGAAATGTCTGCCCTGAATTATTATCAAACACATGTTATCAAACAATGGGCTCGGCAAATAGCTTGCTTTGATACATTAATATTTTTTTATTTTGACAAAAAAATACAATTTTGTTATTAAAATTCTCATATTTCAACTATTGCTAATCACAAAGATATAATACCGAAAAAAGAATAATTTAGAAAATAGAATATTGATGAGCCATTAACAAACACAAAAAAAGCAGAACAAGATAAGCAAGCCTACATAGCCTACTATTTATTGAATCCAACAGTTAATGTTATAAATATAATGTAAAGCAGGTAGAAATCAATACAATTTTGTACAATGATATACCTAGACTCTAATTACCTACTTTGCATACAACACAAATTAATAAAAAAAGTCTGATTTATATTTAGTGGCTAAAATGGCATAATATTTTATTAGTTACTAGCGGTCCACCTGCGGCTACGCTCGCGTTTTGTAAGATTTTCCCGTGGTAATACGACTTTCCCGTAACATATCCTATGTGTTAATCCAGGTTACAAACCATCTCTATTCCAAATTTCATCCAAATTCGTTGAGTACTTTGAGCGTGAAGGCAGAACAAACATCCAAATATATTTTCACATTTTGAGTTTATAGCTAGGTATGTAATATTATTTTCTTTCAGTCAATTTTATCTTTTATCTTTTTGTTAATTTTAAGTACCTAATTTTTTTTTTTGTGGTGCGGATCTATATTCTACAAGTTCCTGATGTCACTGCACCTTAATTTATCATTTAACTACCATTTTCCTGTACTACTACTACTGTGAGTGCCAGACTCCAACAACTAATTATCCAAATTTCACCAATTTACTCATGATAAGCATAATTATTTATAAAGTACAGTAATATTACCATTTGTTGTTGAAGAAGTGGAAAATTATTACACACCATTAACTTAGTCCAAGGTTCAATAAGTTCACATTCTTACTATATTATTAATTGTTTTGTTTTAAACAACATTTGAAGATACTTAAAGCTATACATTACCTACATTTAATATTTATTTAAGTTACAAAAAAAATAGGTAAGTTAAAAATTTCTGCAGGGATAACAGTTAAAACAAATGGTTCTGCTATTTTCAAATAACAATTTTTACTTTAGTGTGGTGTGCTCTTGTTAGTGTATTCTAAAAACTAAAAGATTTTTTTATCATTGTTGAGTTGAGCTAGGTGAATGAAATGTAGTTCATGACTGTTGTTTTTATGAGCTGCTCAAAATTGCATATGAGATGAAACTATTTTTGAGGCAAGTTTTAGGGTACAACTTCACGAAATATCTGTGATGATATAAACGAACTGGAATGAAAACATTGTTTTGTTTCAGGGACTTTCTGCCTCGAGGCTCTGGCATAGTGACTCGACGTCCTTTGATTCTCCAACTTATTAATGCTAATGCAGGTAAGAAAAATCGATACGAAAATTAGTTTTGATTGCTCGTTGTCATAGAGCAATATGTGGATAATATGTTCTTCAATTTTTAAATGAGTTATCTGACAAAAAAAGGGAAGAGCCACCATGTGGTTCCTGGAATTCGAATTGGACAAACCCATGTCTTTCATGGGTGTCGTAAGGTGTCGTATAAGATGATGTTTAGTGCCAGATTGGCAACAGGCTGGCAACCGGTCACTATGTGCACTTAGAAACGTAAGAATCTGTGTACCTAAGTTAAGTATGTAAATGCCGAATATTACCCCAAAATACTGCCAAAGTTGGCTTTAGTTGTGTTCCTTGGGAGCCAACTAAAGCTTTACTCACCCCTTTCGTGGTAGGAGCTTGAATTTATGTATGTGATGTA
Organism: Carpatolechia fugitivella; assembly: GCA_951230895.1. Lineage (NCBI taxonomy): Eukaryota > Metazoa > Arthropoda > Insecta > Lepidoptera > Gelechiidae > Carpatolechia > Carpatolechia fugitivella. Next base: position 13,155,133 of record OX579649.1, on the reverse strand, counting down.
ATGTAATACAATTTGGACTAAGGCTAGGTATGTTAATGATGTCTTGCTTGCTATGTTTCGATTAATAATGCTACACGTTAGTGTCTATACACTCTATATGCTAGTGAGTCTTTGTTTCATACACACAAATTGCTACCATTAACCTTCAGCTGTTTGCAGTAAGTTAAAACGGCAATTACTACACAACATTCAGTATTCACAACATTGTGAACATTCCCAACTCCCATCTCCGGTGGTCTGAACCTCTGAGTACCACCTACTACAAACACAATACAACAAATTGACAAATCACTCAAGAAAAACATAATGACTGGTTCATTGTTAGGCAAGTTTTTTGCTAAAATAATGTTGTTCACTCATTTTCGGTGGCAGCGTCTAGAACTATCTAAAATACCGGTTGTATATCAGCCATGTCAATGGTCTTTGGCGGCTCTATAGGTACTCGTAACACTGACACTAAGGTTTGTTAGGTCGGCAAACGACCTCACAAACACGTTACCAGCTATTTTGATATTTGAAACATTATTAATAATTATATTAGTATAATGATTGTGAGCAGTTTAATCTGTCTAGTATGTAAGTTTTATTAACGCCGTTAGTGGGGGGTGGTTGTGACGATCCCGGCACGAAATGACATGCCTCGGCTTCGTGCTTATAAATTTTGGTATGCCCATATAAATTTCTCGAAAAGGGACATTAGGGTCAAGCAAGTGACTTGGTAATGTAATTTTACACACGAGCGTGTGTCTGTGCCATGTAGCTATGTTGTGTATGTTCATTCATCGACCCAGTCGGTATCAGCCGGATGAATCGGCGCCGAGTGGCATCCTCGCATTACACACGATGCGACGCGATATCATATCATCGATCATTAGTGCCGTTTACCCTTGGCAATGATTTCAAAAGGCAAAAAATTTAAACATTTTTTGGCTAGATGTTGCGCAGTATGGATGGATGTGGTTTACAGTCTTTTGTATATTAGGAATCTACTTCTATGACGTTTTTATTATCATCATGTTGGTTGATTAATTAATTTATGGAAAAGTTTTTTTTATCATCTTGAAGGTTTAATTGGTAACTGGCTAGACATTTCCATACCTTATATTAAAAATTCTTTTATAAAAAAACTACCTTATTAAAAAAATAATAATTTACAACTCGTTTTGAAATTACATAATATATTGGGATGGAACCACCATTACCTAAACAAAATGCACACATGTATCAAATGAAAATTTATGCTTTAATATGCCAGTAAACGTGATAATGTTAAATTTATTTCCGTATTCAGAAAATTTATTTCAATGTTAGTTATAATATAACACACTACAATGTTTTTAATTTTCTTCATCATCATCATCATCATTCTCAGCCCACATCCACCCACTGCTGGATATAGGTCTCTTCTCGACTGCGCCACTCCTCACGGTCCTGTGCCATCCGCATCCAGCCTGATCCTGTCAGTTTGGCAATGTCATCGGACCATCGGGCTGGTGGTCTGCCCACTGGCCTTGTTGTTCCCCTTGGCCACCACTCTGCGACTGGTTTGGTCCACCGGCCGTAATCCCGTCTAGCCAAGTGTCCCGCCCATCGCCACCTCAATCTCGTGATGCGTTTGTCTTCGACCTTTGTTTTTCGTCGAATTTCAACATTTGGCACACGATCAACGAGAGAGATACCCAACATGGAACGCTCCATCGCTCGTTGCACTACCATAACTTTATGCATATTATGCTTAGTGAGCGTCCACGTTTCGGCAGCATAGGTGAGGATTGGCAAGACACATTGGTTATACACCTTGGTCTTAAGGCACTGTGGAAGTTAAGTTTTAAATACATCTTCCAGTTTTCCAAAAGCTTTAATCTTACGCACTCAAAAAAACGAATATATATGTATTGTTGATAGTATCAATAACAATATCAATTTGATAGTGTATTTATTGATAAATTTGAATAGTACAGCAACTAAAACGGGTACCTTTCTTAACAATTTCATTTTAATGTTTTTTTTCTTACAAGTATATTGAAAAACGTCGTACAACACACGGTTAGGTTAGGTTTTAACAAACACGTGACATTATAAACACTACGGCTCGGGCTTACAAAAGTCAGCTCGTTTGTAATTTGCCACCTACGATCCTCGTATCGTAATGTACTATTACAAGTCATGTAGTTACATCTGTTTATGTATTGCCATGCAGAATGGGCGGAGTTTCTGCACTGCAAGGGCAAGAAGTTCGTGGACTTCAACGAAGTGCGCGGCGAGATCGAGGCGGAGACGGACCGCATCACGGGCTCCAACAAGGGCATCTCGCCCGTGCCCATCAACCTGCGCGTCTACTCGCCCAACGGTAAGTCGCATCCAGTTCTACATCGTATCAGCAGGGACTGTACGGACAATGAAGTATACAAGGATGTATGAGCGAGCACCAGCTTATTATCACACCACCATAATATTTACTTTTTTTCTTATAATATAGCGTTTCACACCGCACTTCTACGCAAAGATCTCATATCTTTTTCATTCTGTGCCTTCAAATGTCGATCTTTAAGAAACTTCATACCAAAGTTTGATGATATTATCTTCCACCACTAAGGAGGCCGTAATATTAAATCCTCAGACATCAGTGTTAGTTCGGCTGGGCAGGATATGACTGGAGTCTGAACATGTCGCCCAAATTACGTCACAGCTCGTTCTATATACTTAAGGCCGGGTTATTGCAAAAATTAGCAACTCAACGCGGTTTAGTTGAAAGTTCAACCGACGCATTACTGAAATAACGTTCATATTAGCGTGCGATGCTTCACGGTGGTAACGTCCGACACTGCGCAGGAATCGTGCGAAAAACTCTTTTGCTTATTAACAGAAAATGGCAGAGTTTATGAAAAATGTGATCGATTTAAAATCTAAGTCAGTAATTGGCAAGTTATATTTATGAAAAAAAAACTATGGTTATCGCTTTAAGTTACGAGATCTAGGACGTCAAATTTTTTTTTGCTGCTTTTTTTTTAAAACTTGTGCTTTTTATTTTTAAATTATTATAATGTATTTAAAAATTCTACTCAATTTAAAATTAAATTAAGAATATATTCTGTTAGCATATGTTTTTTACATTTATAAAATCAATAGAAGTGCTGGTATTTGATCGTCAAAGTAGCAACTATGGGCGCTATTTCCACATAACCCCGCCTTAACTGGAAAGGCCATTTATCGCCTCAAAACGGGGCGTATAGGGACGGCCCCATTTTTATTACAGTGTCATTACATTGATATGCTCCCACCTGTCGCATGGACAAGACGTCTACAAAGTAAAGTAGCAATTTTTAAATCTCTATATATCTGGTGACTAATCCGAATTACATTGTTGTGTTTGGATTGCAACTAAGACGACAAATTAGTTCAGCAAACAGCAATGACCGGTAGTTGGCATGTAACAAATTAGGAAACAGTAATCGCTGCATAAGTTTTAATTGGCATATGGTATATGCATGCATGCTATACCGTTCCTTTACCTTTGACGTTAGAAGTGCTAGAGTAACGATTTTAGAAAATGGTATCTCTCTCGCGTCTATAACTTGCTGCGTTTTAGTACGTCGGCATTAAAATGCTCGATATTTTGCGACTGGTATATTGAAACTTTTTGAAATATCCAGGATGCAACGAAACATAATGTTACAAAACGTCTAGATCCACAATGTACAGAAAAATTTTCACTCATTCATGTTGTCTGTAGTTAAAACAGTTGAAGTTCATGACACGGCTGGCTTTAATTGACGCGTTTTTACCATTTAACGCAATTTTAAAGTACTTACATGTGCGATGATTAATATACCGAAGGTTAGTTACATACATGCTTCATACATAAGATTATTAAGATAAGACTCGTTAGCGCTCTCCAAACGTGGTTTTAAAAAGTTGAAGTTTTATGAAATTTTCTATGATACATACCTTTCTAATAATTAAAAAATACATTTAATTTACTGCTTTTTATAACTTACATATTCAAATAATATCCTTTACAGATATTTGTTTGTTTGACCTCCAATGATTTCTCGCCTTAGGTATGCCAGTACTATTATTTATTGTGTGCCTTAAGGTCTGAAGGTGAGCCATCTAAATTGGCTACGTAACGAGCTGCGCAATCGTTCACCTTTGATGGCTCCATTTCCGATGCTTGTACTATCACAGCTAACTTTATACCCTCTATCTATGCAATAAAGTTTACTTTTGCAATAAACACCATACGTTTTTGCGCGGTTCGCTGTACTCGATGTCGCTGACCCAGTGTCACATTTAGTACTACCATCTATCTTATATTAGTATCGAGGACAGTAACCAAAATATTTATTATTCGTGGATACGTAACTAGATGAATTGAACAAAATTTTTCACTTTTTGCTTTATAATTATTAGATGAATTGAGTTTTTTATCGATAATACAAGTTTGTCAACGATTAGGAATGCTGCAGAAAACAAAAGTTGAAAATTCATATAAAAATAATAAGGAACACTTATTTTGTAGAGTCGTTTGTTAATCGTAATTTCATGTTATTATTTTAATACAATAAATGAAGAAGATTGAGTAGGAAAGCGGACCCCAGCACTAGGCCGGGAAAACGCTAGGACGAAAAAATGAGATTGTAAAGGTACGCACGCACACCACTTTATTATAAATATAAAATGCGTATCTATTTCGTTTAATTATTGCAAATAAATTACCCGATTGCGCAAGACAAAGAAAGATCACTGCTCCTTCCTTGTATAGCCATAGTCCATACAAAATAATAATAATTAAAAATAATAATAATATTAATATTATTATATTTATTTTAATATTTATTATTATTAATAATAATAATAATAATAATAATTGTATGTTTCCAATGTAGAAGTAACCTTCTGGTGTTGTGTAATATAAAAAAAGTTCAAGTTCAAATATTTCGAAATACGTATATTATTTTTAAAGAGATAAACAGATGGTTTGCAAATACTCATATTTTCTGAATATTTTTTGGTAACCTCTGCTATTATAAGACTAGAAATTTCATTCCGTATAAAAATACTCGTATTTTATTTTTGCTTATTTGTGGGCGTTACGGGTATTGTAGCGAAGAGCTCTACCATTCACTAGAGTACCTATATATTATGTGAGTTGAGTACATGCAGAGAACTCGAGAAATCTACTACTGATACAATCTAGCAGGTTCTGGTACGTCTATTTGGTCATAAGATGCGTTAAGCAGGACTTACCAGCGCACACAGTGATGCCATAAATATGACGAGATATCAGACAATATGAGTCACACACAGGCATTCAGATAATAACCTAGGCGAGTAATTGGAAATAATGCGCGGAAATCATCACAGATACGCTTTTAAATGTCTAATGGAATGTAATTTATTGATAACTGCATAAGAGTACGTATGGACGGCGTATACTGTTTGTATTGTTCTTCGCGTTTATCGGTACCAGTAACTTCAATAATTGTTTTATTATTGTCTTTATCAAATAATTCGTCATCCGTAATCAAACCATACGCTTATTGCATTTGCGGCTTTATTAAACTAAAAGCAAAATCACAGATCATATTTTTCATTCTTATTTTATTTTTTGGTCATATTCTTGTTTCAGTGATGAAGTCGCTTTATTTTATAAATATACGTAGCACATAGAACACATATATTACCTATGTAGGTAATTTTATTAATTTTAAGTACAACGAAAAAAAAAATATTCATGTTCCTTTCTTTCAATTAAGTAATCAAATCCTTACCTTTTAAAAACTCTTGTTTTGATCTATACAAAATAATTCACTAATTATATTCTCATATCTGCACATTACGTAAATGAACGAGCTGGTGCAGTGGCCTGAAAGGTTCGGCGTTGGCGCATGGCGAGGCGTCACGTTATCAGCAGCAGTATCGAGCCCGTCGCAAGTTTCAGTAGCCCACATGTGCACATAAACAAGACCGCCATTCACTATCTCTAATGGATGCTTTACTAACCCAGATTTATTTGATGCTCTGTACACGTTTGCAAGAACGGAAATGCATCGTAGAACAGCTTAGCTTGTACTAAGTCCCTCCCTCCGTTCTTATTTGACTTCTTCAGATAGACTTTTTAAAGTATACGACCATTATTTTATTCTCTTTAAAAATGAAAATTATTTTATAAATTATGGTACACTTTTTGGCCGAACGAATGATAGATTCTATTTTTAACTTGACGGTTAAACATGGCATGTTTTTGTTAAGACAGGAGAGAATTTAGAAAAAATATGCTGTCTGTTATAAGTTACTGTTTTGAATACACTGTGGTCTCTTTTTTGGCTAATATTAAATCCTTTCATAATTTAATTACAAACAAATAAATAAGTTTGATGGCTAAACAAAATTAAGTATTACTGATTAAAAATCTAATACACGTACCTATTATAAAATATTCCTCCGTTATCCATAAAATATTTCAAGTCGTGTTCTACAAATAGTTCCGCCATGTTCGCTGAGCAAGAAAAACAATCATCATCATCATCATCATCATCATCATCATCATCATCATACTCAGCCCACATCAACCCACTGCTGGGTATAGGCCTCTTCTCTATAGCGCCAATTCTCACGGTCCTGTGCCAGCCTCATCCAGTGAGATCCCGTCATCTTGACGATATCGTCTGACCATCGGGCTGGTGGTCTGCCCACTGGCCTAGTCGCCCCTCTAGGCCACCACTCTATGACTGCTATATAGTTATTATTATATATTATATAAGAAAAACAATATAGTTATTATTTTCAGTTAGCCTTGTATTTGTTTTAAAACATATCATTATCTTTACAGTATACATAACGCAGACGAAAAGTATTTTTGGCAGCCTGCGTTTAGTTTTTATATTCAATAACAAGTACTTTTAGTTTGGATACAAAATGTAGTAGATAGACAGATGCTTACTTATAGTTTTTGTTTTCAATATGCGTCATATCATATCGTATTGGTATGAGTTTTATTTGATTTATTGTCTTTATAAACATAGCATGACTATAAAATGTTACAGTGTTGTGAACTTTAACGAGACTTATTGATAAATAGTTTTTTTTTTATTTAAACACGGAAACACCAAATAAAAAATATTACAGTTCAAAGTTTATTTTTGTATTTCTTCTATCTTTTTGGAGTATCTCAAAAGTTTTCTTTTCTAAATCTGTCTGAAGATTTGGCCTTGTCCTCTAAGACCATCCCTTCCCTTCCTTTCTCTTTCTTCCTTCCTTCTTGTTTTCAAACAAACTCCGCGGTATAGCGGTTATAGCGTTTGGCTTTCGATCTGGAGGTTCTGAGTGTATCCCCTTGAGGATACTGACTGTCAAACTAAATCAATTTGTGAAACAGTCTCAGTTCAGTTGGAGTCACTTGACTGTCCGACGTAAGATGATTCCGTGCTTCGGAAGCATTTTAAACCGTTGGTGCCGGCTATTGTCTACGGGAGTACGGCCTGATACCAGGATTTGTTAGGTCGATTACATCTCCACGTATGTTGACGATCTCTGCTAATTCTAAATTGCCTTTAACAGTGCTCAACCTGACGCTGATCGACTTGCCGGGTCTGACGAAGGTGCCCATCGGCGACCAGCCGGTGGACATCGAGCAGCAGATCAAGGGCATGATCTTCCAGTTCATCCGGCGCGAGTCGTGCCTCATCCTCGCCGTCACTCCGGCCAACACCGACTTGGCCAACAGCGACGCCCTTAAACTTGCCAAAGAAGTCGATCCTCAAGGTAAATCGATTTAAAAAAATATACACAATTCATTGAAAGGGGACCGACGAGCAGTTTTATTTCTTTCTCCAAACCGAAAAGTCGAAGATAAGCGTTCTTCTTATGATTGTAATTCAGTCTTTTTGATATACCGTTTCTAGTAGCCAATAAGTGTTATACACGATATTTTTGAAGCGGCTCTTAGTAACCAGGGCTTCATATGGGTTTTTACACATGGCACCCCTGCCGCCACGGTATGTGTCGTGTATGTGACTTTACTTATCTAGTTATTTATTTGTATGATTAATTGAGAATTTACTGCCTCTTGCTATTAAGAAAAAGTTAATATGGCGTATGTCGTCTCTCGAATTTTTTTTAGCAATATACTTAATCACTAAAATCGTAGCTTTAACTGATATCGTCTGTAGATAATAAATTAAGACATTTTGGAGAAAACATTTTCTAGCGTGCACCTGTATCCATTTGTTAAGGTCTTCGCACCATCGGTGTGATCACCAAGCTGGATTTGATGGACGAGGGTACCGACGCGCGCGACGTGCTGGAGAACAAGCTGCTTCCACTGCGCCGCGGCTACATCGGCGTCGTGAACCGCTCGCAGAAAGACATCGAGGGACGCAAGGATATCTCCGCCGCGCTTGCTGCCGAGAGGAAATTCTTCCTTAGGTGAGTCGTCATCATAAGTGGTCCTCTGAATAAAACGTTTGTCTTATTCTGTGTTAAAAATTGACAACATACGAGCTTAGAGGATGTATTCGATAATCCTAAAATACTAGTTAATAATCGAGTTTGTGTATAATTTTATCGCTCCACTAAAGAAATGCTTATTTCGTTTGTCACCATTCCAGCTTCATTGCGATGTTGATATTGGTAGGCGTTGAAATAGTTTCGCCATTATTGATTAAATTAGTTTTTGTTAAGTATTTTTATGCATACAATTTAAAGCCGTTAAGCTAAGCTAAGTTATCCCTATATTGTAGGTGATTACGAGGAACTATTAAATCTCTTTTTGGTCTTTATCGGCCATATAAAGGTGGATCTAGAATCCAGATTCTGGATTACTGCAGATTTATACTTCCACGATTTATATTTATATACGTATTTCGTAAAAATAATAATTCATATAGTTTGTTCTAAAACATATTAGTTAAATAATGCAAAACATCTCGGGATGTGTACGTACAGCCCTTGCTACTAACAAGCTGACTTGGTAAGCTTAAATCTGTTTGCAAAACATCTCGGGATGTGTACGTACAGCCCTTGCTACTAACAAGCTGACTTGGTAAGCTTAAATCTGTTTGCAAATTAAAAAAATCAGAGCAGGTCAGTTTTATAGATTTTTTTACTTTCACAGTAATTAAATATGTTCAATAAATATCGTTTTGCTATTCGTTATGCCCACGGAGACAAATACAAAGAGGAGCTGCCCTAAGACGTTTTCTATATGATAGCGGGGGTCGCCATTGGGAGGGGGTGCGGGGAGATGAAGTTCTGCTAACCATCTAGCGGTCAATAGCAAAACTAGCTTTGCAGCTAGACACTAATGAACCGTACCTAATTTTGCTATTACACACAAGATGGTGATGTTCGTTAGTTCGTTACGCTGTATAATGTTGCCAGGCAAGTGAAAAACAAAAAATTCGGACCATTTTTAAAAAAATTATCTCTCTTCTTTTTGTATTATGTAGTCGTTTTTATTGTAGGATTACCTTATATGAGCAATTGTGATATACAGGATGGCCCATTTAGATGGGTCAGTATGGGTAACTCTTAAACTATAAGACATAAAAAGATCTGTTAAATTTCACGTAAACACGGGATTTCACGTAAGTCCTTTATCATCATCACTTACTTACTACCAAGATAAGGAAACATCCTTGCCCAAAATGTGATATTTTGATGTCATGTATTCAATTATAAATATTGAGTAAGTTCATCAATATTATCTGCATTATTTAATTGTATGCTACAAAAATAAATATTTTATACAAATATATTTTTTTAGATTCCATATCTGGCCACCCAGAGCTTACTATACAAAATTCATGAATGAATGAAAATAAATGAAACAGGTCATATAACCTTCTACAGTCAAGAAGTTATTCTACTTGGCGATAGATGGCGTTGCTATTGCCGAAATTTCTCGAAGGAATAAATTACGAGCATTAAAAATTGCATTAAAAAAATACATACGAGTGGAATCATGTCTTTTTTTCGTTAGAAATAGTTGTATTACTCATACTGTTGCACGATACAATACAGCACATAATTTTTGCGTCACTAATTTCAATTAAAATGGTTGTAATCAAGCCAAGTCATATTCGTGTCGTATCCATAAAATCCAAAGTAACACTGACAGAAGCGACGCCTGGTGGTTAATAGCTAGTAGTAAGAGTACTTAGTCCGCTATGAGACGGGACTAAGTTGCTTGTGGCACCTCCTCTTTGTATTTGTCTCCGTGGTTATGCCTGGCCTCCTCCGGTAAGGGTGCTGGAGGATTTAATTAGAAATAAGCAATGCCTGTTGTGTATTATTTTTCAGTGTGTGTTTAATAAAGTATATTCTTTTCTAAATGTACTGTCATTTTGTAACTTTCTTGTGTTGTTGTTGTTGTAAAAAAATGAATAAATACAACAGCAAAGAAAACTAAAGGTACGAGGTTATTTATTCTATAACTGAAAATAAAAATACTACCTTGAATGCTTTATTTCAGTCACCCATCATACCGGCACCTGGCCGACCGACTGGGAACGCCGTATCTGCAGCGCGTGTTGAACCAGCAGCTGACGAACCACATCCGCGACACGCTGCCGGGCCTGCGCGACAAGCTGCAGAAACAACTCCTCACGCTCGAGAAGGACGTCGACCAGTACAAGCACTTCCGGCCAGACGACCCTTCCATCAAGACGAAGGCTATGCTGCAGTAAGTGTAGTGGAATAGGGCACTTCCAGCTTATGGCAACATACTAATGAACAACTCCTCACGCTCGAGAAGGACGTCGACCAGTACAAGCACTTCCGGCCAGACGACCCTTCCATCAAGACGAAGGCTATGCTGCAGTAAGTGTAGTGGAATAGGGCACTTCCAGCTTATGGCAACATACTAATGAACAACTCCTCACGCTCGAGAAGGACGTCGACCAGTACAAGCACTTCCGGCCAGACGACCCTTCCATCAAGACGAAGGCTATGCTGCAGTAAGTGTAGTGGAATAGGGCACTTCCAGCTTATGGCAACATACTAATGAACAACTCCTCACGCTCGAGAAGGACGTCGACCAGTACAAGCACTTCCGGCCAGACGACCCTTCCATCAAGACGAAGGCTATGCTGCAGTAAGTGTAGTGGAATAGGGCACTTCCAGCTTATGGCAACATACTAATGAACAACTCCTCACGCTCGAGAAGGACGTCGACCAGTACAAGCACTTCCGGCCAGACGACCCTTCCATCAAGACGAAGGCTATGCTGCAGTAAGTGTAGTGGAATAGGGCACTTCCAGCTTATGGCAACATACTAATGAACAACTCCTCACGCTCGAGAAGGACGTCGACCAGTACAAGCACTTCCGGCCAGACGACCCTTCCATCAAGACGAAGGCTATGCTGCAGTAAGTGTAGTGGAATAGGGCACTTCCAGCTTATGGCAACATACTAATGAACAACTCCTCACGCTCGAGAAGGACGTCGACCAGTACAAGCACTTCCAGCCAGACGACCCTTCCATCAAGACGAAGGCTATGCTGCAGTAAGTGTAGTGGAATAAAGAGTTGATTCTTTTTAGCTTAACCTAAAATTATTACAATAATGGCCCCGATTCGGGAAGTCATGCTTTAATTCTAATTGGATAATCCAGCTATCCTTTTCGTTAAAGAGAGGTGATGAATTCAGTTGAACGAATGATGTTAATTTGAACGAATGATAACCTAAAATAAGGGCATAGTTGTCAGAGAGATTTTTAAGTCGCATGTTGATGTTAATTTGAACGAATGATAACCTAAAATAAGGACATAGTTGTCAGATTAAGAGATTTTTAAATCGCATGTTTTTTTTTAAGTGCTTTCTAAAATTGTGCAATCGACACGGCCATAAGGTTAAAATTCTATATTTGACAGCTTTAATTTTAGGATAGCCATTTCGTGTCCCTTTTCAATCTTTAAAAAGTGAAAAGGTCGGACGAACTTAAATTAAGGATTAGAGCGTGACAGGGAGAATTAGACTCAATAAATTACGTAAAGCGCTATTCGGACCAGAGTTAGAAAAAGCTTCAGAAATACTCATGATCTGAAAAAATTGCTTGTAAATTCATTGAACTATATCAGAGACTTCTTAGGTTTTCTGTTCTTCGTTGCCGTCATCATCATCACCATCATAATTTTCAGCCCACATCTACCCACTGCTGGGTATAAGGCTACTCTTCTTTCTGTTCCAATTTTAAAGTAATTAGTTTATCACCAGGATGATACAGCAGCTTCAAACCGACTTCGAGCGCACGATTGAGGGCTCTGGCTCGGCTCAGATCAACACTAACGAGTTGTCTGGCGGTGCCAAGATCAACAGGCTGTTCCACGAACGGTTCCCCTTCGAGATAGTCAAGATGGAGTTTGACGAGAAGGAGCTGCGTAGGGAAATCGCCTTCGCTATCCGGAATATCCACGGTATCAGGGTACGTTTTTACATCTCTATGTTTTAATGGCTTATGAAAAGTTTAGGATATGCAAAGCCACACAAATAACTCTCCTTTAACATATTAAGCTATACTTCTTGCAACAAAAATATTAATAGCGTGTTTGTATCAGTTGTGACCCTATCACACCCCGGACACTTCATACAGCCGTCGCATTTTAAATGCCTACTCCTTTTTACACACGCGTATGTGTGAGTGAGTGAGTGAGTTAGCCGTGTGGTGACGGCAGAGTAGAATACATTTGTCACCAACCCCTACTCTTCCCGTGGGTGTCGTAAGAGGCGACTTAGGGACTACACATTGAACAGGGAACGGGCAGCAGCGCTCTCTGATACAGTAACCTTTTAATCTGCGATCTCCAACCCGCCTGCCAAGCGTGGAGATTATGGCAAAACCATTCACTTAAGTGGAGGAGGCTCATAGTCCAGCAGTGGACTGTAACGGGCCGTTGATGTTGTTGATGATGTGTGAGTGAACCATGTAGGGTTTACACTTGTCGGAATTTATATATTACTGGCATGACTAGACATTACCACTAGGTGTCAGTTAGTAAACACTTAGGTACCTAAAATATTGTGTAAATTATTAACAACGTCAAGTAATATAACAATGTCAAGTCAATAGTAATTATACTCGTAACAACGGCAAGTAGACACGCTTTCTGAATGCAGCTGTGTTATGCTCGTATGTCACATGCGCGGGTAATTGAATAATATATTTATAAAAGCGAAATTTTCCGGGAACACTGATTATACGAAAGGTAGTGACGATACTTTAATACAGTAACTAGAACCATTGGTCCAATATGTCTTCTACTTCTGTCAATATGTCAATTATTGAAAGATTTGAATCACATTTTTTTGTTGCTTACCTTAACACTCGGAAACGTGTGTCGTTATCGCGATGTGTCGAAAGACACCCAAAAACAGCGCAGCTTCTACCCAATATTTTTTATATTTCACTCACTATATAAAATTTTACCAAGCGACTGCGCGCGTAAGCGATGCACGGCCTTTAATCCAGTACCCCCTTGCTCGCCCCCTCGAATGTCACACTGCGGGGCGGGACGAGGTAACGCCGATTGGCCGTTGAGGTGAGTGGCCGTTCTGTTACTATATTAATTCTGTGACCCCGTGTAAGATTTTTTACTTTTCATTAAAACCATCACTAACAGATTGCGTACATGGGATTTTAGTGTTTATTTTCTGGTTTAATTATGATTTTCGTCGACCTCACGGTTCTAGGAGTAAGATTGTTAGGCCACGCAATCTCGCTCGCGAAGCGTACTCGTATTTCTATTTTGAATGATTCTTTATATCGTTTTGTAGTATTTATAGTGAGGTATGTTTTGTGTGCAGGTGGGTCTGTTCACGCCGGACATGGCGTTCGAGGCGATCGTGAAGAAGCAGATCGCGCGGCTGAAGGAGCCGTGCCTCAAGTGCGTGGACCTCGTCGTGCAAGAACTCTCCAACGTCGTGCGCATGTGCACCGAGAGGGTAAGCGATACAACAAAAAGTCTCATTCTCTAAGGTCCATTCCTTTTTCAGGGCATATTCTTTGAAGGAGCAGGTCTACCCTATTCTTCAATATAAGTTAGTGGTAACTTAATAACGCAATACCTCTTTGGTTTGTTTAGTCCGTGAAACAGAATATTTTTTTTTACTTTTCGGATACAAACTGATCAACTGACCAAGTCAATTAATAAAAATTTTTTTTTTTTTTACTTGAAATGTTCAGTTTCATGGACTAAACTACCACTCGACAGGTTTTGCGTTATTGAGCTAATAATAATTTTATTTAATAATAATTTTCTGCGACAATTTTAGGCCATCAATGTTAGGCCATTCAATCCTAAAGTAACTGTTATAGCGTGTGGTAACGGCACGGTGGTCGCAGAAAAGTTCGTCTGCCAAAAATTTAATTATTTACCTTTGATAATTTTAACACTCTTTATGAAACATTCTGTTCATTGGTACATGATCGGCCTAATATTGAGGAAATAGATCATGATATTATTTTTTCTTTAAATATCCTAACACAATAAAAATTAATTTCTAGTTTCTTTGTTTCTTTTGCAAGGCATTTCATGTCTGTACGAATGGTTTGTATTAATTTAGCATGGCGCCGGATACTAATTTGTCACAGGATACTAATTTGTCATATTTACAAAGAAATCACTACCACTTGCCATTCCGTGTTGGAATTTGGGATTTTCAGGTCAAAGTCAAAGTGCAGGTATTTGATTATTTAAAGCTATGTATGGCGTAGCTTTTGTGTGAGCTCAAAACCCGACACGGAATTGCGAAGTGCATGCGTTTGTCCAAATATTTGAAGCTGTCTTGCGCTGGCTTTCCGGCAACTAAAGACGCTGGACTTTTAACGATATGCTGGCTTTAGCTGGTTGAACTACACTTGAGTGACAAGGTAGCGTGGCATGACAGTGGAGTCCTCGCTGCGGTGCAAAGTCGCGCTAGTGCGGTTAAACCTCTAAATTGATAGATTGCGTTTGACTGTCCCCCGGGTGTGCGCAGATGAACCGCTACCCGCGGCTGCGCGAGGAGACGGAGCGCATCATAATGTCGCACGTGCGCAACCGCGAGCAGATGTGCAAGGAACAGCTGATCCTGCTGATCGAGTGCGAGCTGGCCTACATGAACACCAACCACGAAGACTTCATCGGCTTCGCCAAGTACAAACTCGCTTCTTTACTGGACACACCGGCCCCGTGTGTTGACCTCTATAGTATGAGTCGGCCAGTAACTGTAAATTGGGATTGGAAACTGTTACATTCTTAATGTTTGTTTAAGATTTCGCGTTTTGTTATTTTTAGTAAAATAGGTACTTGTTAAATAGCTTGTTTTGCCGGAGACGTTTTGAATGATAGATTCTTATTAATAATGCAGTTTCACGGTTGTTTTTATTATTATTTTGGTAACATTTTCAGATTGTTTAGAGTATAAACACTTAGGTTTTCGTGGTAATAACCCGGTAGATTGTTTAGAGTATAGTCTGCCATGCCATTCCACGCTTCAGACAGAGATGGCATCTATTGTATAGTATTTTACACTAATCATTATTTATATTAACCCGTTTGTTTGACTCTATTGCTGCTGCTTGTAGGTAGGTAAATCTTAGATAGAAAGAAATAGTGAAACTGAGTTATTTTAAGTTACAAAGCTTTGCAAATAGTCTTGTAGATAAATTCAACAACATACTTTGTTTCCAATTACCCCTGATTTACATTTACCCTGGTTGACTCTAATGACCGAATGAATTGAATGGATGGGAGGATTCGTTCATTTGGTCATTTTGTACGGTTTGGTCATGGATTTGAACTGTTGGGTTTGTATGTGGAAACCCTTTAGTGCCTGGCGGAAGTGTCGGGGCGACATTCGGCCAAAAATCTAGACCTCACTGCACAGCAAATCAAGATGCACACTTACATAAAATCAAGTTCATCTTGAGTTAACAAGATAGTTTAATAGCAGCGTGATTTTAACACAAAAACCATAAAAATACTGCGAACTTAAGATTTGGTTTATTAAAAATCTTGATTTGCCTTGGCTGTAAAGTCAGTTCTTAATAACATAGTTCTATAGGTGTTTTATAACGTTACCTCGTTTTTATTATTATAATCAGATTGCATGCAACAGACGTCACGTAGTGTTAAATTTAGAATCCAACGTTTTTTACTATTCATTGCGTTTGCTTTCGCACACTTCACATTTGTTTAGGATGTTACATTACGTGGCGTTTTAAACGAGATAACCTTATAATTTTACTAACCTAGTATTAGATATCAATATTCCGAATAAGTTAAAAAAAGATCTTCGTTCGGGCACTAACATTGGGTGGAGGCATTCTGTTTTATTTTTACACAAATATTTATTGATTTGTTATTCTGTAGTGCTCAGAATCAGTCGGAGAATTCGGCGAAATCTGGACAACGCTCTCTAGGCAATCAAGTTATCAGAAAAGGATACATGTGCATACACAATTTAGGCATTATGAAAGGTAATTATTTGGTTTGTTATATTGCGTATCTTCGAAAAGTATTTCTATTTCATTTCTAGCAATGACCCTTGTCCCACTGTAGGGCAATTACATCCCTCCTCCTCTGCTACTGGCCATCTCTCATCATTTGTTGTTATGAGCATCTTCTTCTTGTCTATAAAAGTGTAAATTAGTATAATCATAGATAAATAAGCCATCCGGTAGCTATAGACATTTGATTAAAAACAATTACTTATATACCCGGGTTACTATAGGATGAGTTCTGCCAGCAAAATTCTTCATACGACGACGTTAAAAACTTTTTTTTATAATATTCATTTTAAAAACCATATTAGCTAAAAAATAAAAAAAAGTAACATCACCTCTTATTTTATCATTAATCAGTATGTAATAATATTTAAAAGTTTATAAAATTTTAATCTGTCAGAGCTCATCCTACAGTAACCCAACTATAGTATCTCAACATTCATCGAAAGTGACTGCCTGTAATGGGCACTTGAAAACGTAAAGTCAGGAACTTCAATCATACAAATTCCATACAAAACCAATAAAAGATGCGGATTCGGTTATGTTTAGTTTGCGTTTGGTCCAGGAGGTTCGCGAGACTACTGGTTCGTGCTGACCTCGGAGAGCATCTCGTGGTTCAAGGACGAGGAAGAGCGCGAGAAGAAGTTCATGCTGCCGCTCGACGGACTCAAGCTGCGGGATCTGGAGCAGGGCTTCATGTCGCGGCGACACATGTTCGCGCTCTTTAACCCCGAGGGCAGGAACGTCTACAAGGTAAAGATGGGTCGAGGTTGGTTCTTAGAAAACCTGGTAAACTTAAGTATTTTTATGTACGATTGGACTTCTTTTTGTCCATGTTTTACGCCACTCATGCGTTTGGGAAGAAGAAGGTAGACCTAGGTACATTTGGAATTGCTAGTGCCTTAGCGAGTCAAGGAGAGCACAATCTTCTTGAGATATCTCGAAGAGCAATTCGGTTGGCGGCACAGGGGTGGTTGAACTTTTGAACCTCATACATACAGCTTTCTGCGGGTAGTGGCTGGCGGTTATTGGTTGTGTGCAGCGGAAGATCGGGCTAAGTGGCGCGCCTTGGGTCATGCCTACGTCCAGCAGCGGCCATAGGCTGATAATAATAATGATACATCCTTTCTACTTAATCACAAAGTGGCAGTGATTAGCTAAATTGTCACAATGTTGTATTTTAGCTTGCTCTTTTAGGTGTATTGGAGATGTATAAAACATATTTTCAAATACAACCATTAGCTTCAAGTAACTATGCATATGTTATCTGTTCGTGTTCCAGGACTACAAACAGTTGGAGTTGTCGTGCGAGACGCAGGACGACGTGGACTCTTGGAAGGCATCTTTCCTGCGCGCGGGCGTGTACCCCGAGAAGAACGCCGAAGCAGCCAACGGAGACGAGGTATGCACCACCAACATGAGAGGTTCTCTATAGACCGACAATTTTGAAGTCCCGAAGCTACAGGGCGGGGAAATTTTAAGTTCTTCTGACATTGAGGCATAAGGTTGAGCTTTACTAACTCAGTTCTTCGTTTGTTAAATAATATATAACTCAACTTTGGTTCAGTTTAACGTTTGTGGTACTATAAGTGAAATCACAAACGAAATTGTCGGACTATATACTATCTTACTATATTATGCCTTGCCTGAATTTTGTTTTTCTAATACTGTACTCCCCTTTAACTTAGTACATTCCTTTATATAAATTTACTTACTTTCCCGTAACGGCTTATTTAAGCAGTCTATTGTTTAATAATTTGTTGGAATAATGTTGTTTTCTATGCATATTATGTATGAGTAATATTTGGGTGTATTATGTCAGTTTAATTTTATATGAGGTGTTATTTTGTCATGCGATACAGAGTGAAGGAGGACAGGTTTGTGAGAGACACCGTCGTCTGTCTGTTCTTGTAATGACCATGTAGTTTCACCGCCATACGATCTCTAATCATTAACTCCAGAAATTATTTCGAGTTTTTACATTGTTTCACAGCGTAGTTTAGATCTATTATTATGCTTCTTTTATTTTGCTATAATTTCACCTGTTTTATACTTTGTTAGGTAACATTTTAAAGGCAGCATGAGGCATGCAATGATGCCAGTGTTTGTGTGTCTGTGAAATTTTAATAATTTGAACATCGAGTTATTACTTTTTGTGCCTTAGTCTGAACTTCTAATTTGTGCTCGACTTATGAGAACTTGTTTTTATTGGCTAACAATCATATATCTAATCACTGTGAAAATATATTTGTTCTGTGTTTTATGTGAAATGCACTTGTGTTTAGCTATTATTTTATTTATATTTTACCAACTATCTTCTATTTAATTATACATTGCAATAGTTAACTTCATTGCCGTTATGTATTACAAGATTAAATTGTAAAGCGCGCCATGCAATCAAACGTATTTGATAGATAATTTTTATTTTCTTTTTGTTCATTTTATTTTAGCATGTTTTATGTTTTTATTTTTAGTTATTTCCGTCTTTCCCGGGGTTGGGTGTTGAAAAGAGAGTAAGTCAACTGAAATTTAAAGCTTGTTTGAAGGATTTGAATTTTTGTACAGAGGTGATTTGCAGTTTGACGTGAATGTCCGTTCATGTCATTGGTTAGTTGCATGGCGAGTTTACATACGAAATGCTAAAAATATCATTTGAATTGTACAAAACGTACAATTAGGTGGAAAGTAAAGTGTAGGTTCGTTACTCATTCCTGGTTTTGGTTGTATCACTCAACTTTTCATCTAACCGCACGGTTTTGTCTCTTCTCTGATTATAGACTTTTTGGAAATTTTGGTGAGTATCTTCACGAGACATGAAATACTACAAAACTAACTTCGAAATTGTATTCGAGTCTAACATCAAACTGATCAACTTTTTTGCAATAATCTAACACATGCTGTCTGAAAAGGCACTGTTATTTCCACTTATGCTTAATCAGCTTAAAGTTGACTTTTTAGGAGTCAATATATTCGAAAGCTTGTAGGCAAATCGTAGTGCATTAGTTGACATAGGCTCGCTTACGTACAGTTACAGAAACACATTCGTATTGTGAATGATGCATTTGGGA
>OX579649.1:13081536-13135376 GCA_951230895.1 Carpatolechia fugitivella | reverse complement strand
TGTGTTGGTTTGACTAATACAATAAGGATTAAAATAAAATAAAGCTTGAGCGTTGCCGCCCAGTAGTAAATACATTCGATCGACGACTATCCGTCAACCGGGGTGAGCCGACCAATACTGAAGATGCCCTTTTGAGTCAACTGAGAATCAACATCTGTGTCGTCTGTTAAAGTTTAATTGCATTTACTTTACTGCTGTTAATTAAAAATACAGCATGCATAAAATACGCAACTATTTTTGAGCAGTTAAGTTACTAGAATTTTACTTCTAAAATCGGAACAGCACATTCGGCACATTGTGTCAACTCCACACCACCAACTCGAATCAAGGTACTTTCACTTATTTTGAAAAATGCACTGTAGGAGAAGATGTAAAGCTCACATTTCTGTGGTTTAAGGGCGTCACAGACGGTTAAGATACGATATTATAGCACGAGGCAGCCAGCTCTCTCGTAGCCATTCACTTTGTGTGCAAAGCGGGGGTCAAGCAAAATGGCCGGTCACTGATTGATTCGCCATTTTGTTTGAACCCCGCTTTGTATAAAATGTGAATGGTGACGAGAGAGCTGGCTGCCTCGTGCTATAATATCGTATCTTAACCGTCTGTGACGCCCTTTACTTGGACTCGGTAACCTTAATTACGGTGTGCGATAACCTTAATTCTTTATTTGTTACTTGAGGGCTACATAATTGCCGACATAATTGTCGGCAGCGTTGAATTTTAGTTTTTATTTTTTTAGTACCTTATGGAACCTTTTTTTAAATTAGTACAAATAAATAGAAATGAGTTTCGTAGAAGCAGAGCATTGTTTTGAGCGTGTGTTGTTTTCGCAGGCGGCGCTAAGCGCGGCGCAAGGGCGGCGACTAACTAACTAACATAAGTTGCGTACGATAAGGTACTAACCGACGGCAGTTAACTTAGTACAGTTGAGCTCGCACGTGTGATTCGCTAACACTTGTACTGGGAATGGTTCTATAATGCTTTGACAAAGTCATAATTCATGTCATACATAACCTTGGAATAAAATGGAACGAATAGAAGTTGCTTACGTGTTGTTTGACTACCGAAGGGATTGCTGTTCATGCTATTCTTTACCTATAGGTCTGCAAATATGATGCAACGCATGCGTATTAGTAAAAGTCACCACGGTTAGTGTTTGAACAACGCAATGTCAAAGACTTAAAGAATTGTAAAATAAATGTGGCTACTCTTGATTGAATTTTTCAAACTCTTCTTCCTAGAGTAATAAAGTGCATTTTTTATTACCGAAGCGGAGTTCGATTGTAGTAAGTTAACCACTGTAGAAGAGTTTATAAATACAATTATACATATGTTATATACAATATTACTAGTTATGTAAATTATCAATACTTATGATACGTCTGAAAAAATGTTGCTTCCAAAGATAATTAAACTAATAGTAAAATTGTACTCGTAAATTAAAATCAATATTTTGCTTAAATGAATCTCCTACGGGCAGTTGGTCTGTTAGGGTCGGGCCACACTTATCGACGGCGATCGACGGTTTGCCTATACAAAACGCGCGCAAAGTATGGATATCTTTTCGCATCATTCGCCGCGTCCAATGCGAAAGGATTTCCATACTTTGAGCTCGTTCTGTATAGGCAAACCGTCGATCGCCGTCGATAAGTGTGGCCCGACCCTTAATGAACATTTTATTTTTGCATGATACTGCTTTTTATCAGGACATAACTTTTTCCGTTAGAATATTTTCTTGTATATGACAGCGATGGTTGTGGACTCATCGAATTGACCTCGCCAGCTGCCCGCGGAGAGACGTGTACTTGACAAACAATAGTCCTTTTAGATGTATATTCAGATATTTCTATACATTACATGGTGCGAGATATCCAGCAGGAGGAGGCAAACCATTTCTTCATGATACAAATTGTGCTCTATTTTTGTGATTTTTTAACACATAACACGGGGATCAAAATAATTTGGTAATCTTTAATATTAAACAACACGGTATTGCATGTTTAGTTTCACTGCTATGTGTGTGGTCTTCGAGTTCGGCTGTCTTTAAAGTTAATTTGAAGAAAGAGCTGGAATGAGAATAGAAAACGCTAAACGCTAAAACAATGTAAACATTGTTATGATTGATACAGTGATTCAGCTTAAAAGTCAATATCAGGACTAAGTTTAAGGTTTATTGAATAAACCTTGAATAAGAATAAACCGTATTCTTAATTCAACTCTAAATATGTCTAATCTAACGTAGATATCACTAAAAATACCTAAACGATAAAGCAATATTTTAACCATAGTTTTGTATGTATTTTTGTGTGTGTAAATTGATCACAGTTCCGCTGTAAGAATGTTTGTGTATCCTTGAATGTATTTGCTATTCCGAGTATCAATTATGGCGGTTACATTACTCCAGAATGTTTTACAGGGAAGCTGTGAAAGTTCATCTTTCTTATTTTTCGTTTCATATATTTATAACGTACTTTGTAGAATAGAATTAGACAATATCAAAGTCTCCCTACTTGAAATATATGATTCATCAGTCGATATCGACGGCTTTAATCGACAGTTGAGCTTTACATAGGTTTTGTTAGGCTCTTCACTGAAATCCGCTAGTGTAGTGGGTCCGCACAAAATTGCGGATTCTTAAACAAGCAGCTGCGAATAAGACCTTTTCCGCCCTTATGGCTCACCCGTCGATCAAAGCCTTTATCATATCGTTGTCATGCATGGCAACACCAGGCGTCCGGGCGGCGGGAGCGCGGTGGGCGCGGCGGCGGGCGCCATGAACCAGCTGCCCCCGCACATGCGCAACCAGATCAACCAGGCCGTGGGCCAGGCCGTCACCAACGCCGCCATCAACGAGCTCTCCTCGGCTTTCGCCAAATTCAAGTAAACACGCACACGTCATGCCACGTGACCATATTTACCGCCTACTTGTTGTCGCGCCGGAAACTGCGACCTACCGACCCTACGCTATACGTATGAAGTGCCAAGTTTTTACAGTTTGTAGTACTCATTCTATTTTTCAACGAACTCACGGGTCACTTCGTACGAAATGAAATACACACTCTAAGATAAGAACTTATAATTTGGTCACGGTTACCGGCGGCATAGTATCACTCACTGCCTTGTAATCAACTATGTTTGGGCTAGTGATACTTACAGCTTAGAATCAATATCTTGTGGTTCGGATTTTTAATGAAATATAGTTTGAAAACGGATAAAATAGTTCCTAATCAATTTGGAGGATCCGGTATAATTGCAGTTTATTTAACGTTGTTGATTGTTCGATGATATTGGTTCTATTCTGTACTTAAACGAATTATTTTAATGGACGTGTTAAGATATTTATTTTGTACGTGTATAATTAACAAGTTAATTGTTTTTTTGAAAGAGTCCAAAAACTAAAATATGTTCAGATGTCACTTACTCGCGTGCTTGTTGTGTGGAGTGATTGTTAACATACTGCCGAAGCTCACACCGTTATAATAAGTCTTTTGTAGATCTTGCTATATGTATGTATAGTAATATCAGCAACTTTCAAATAAGCTTTCAATATGTCCATTAAAATAGGTAAAACATTGATTAGCAGTGTGAGCGACGGCTTCAGTTCACAAGAGCTTATGAAGTAGCTCTCAACATCTTGTAAGCAACTCCAAATGCTTCTTCTTTACAATGTGTGAATTAACATTTGTTTTGTAGGAAATAATGGTGCTTTAACTTGCTCAATAGCTGAAATCGTTATTTCCTGCGCTGATTACTTTCTAACAGAACGTGTTTATTAGTGGAATTAGGCAAATTCTAAAATATTTTTGCACTATTCTTGTATCGCGCCTTTTTAGTAGGCTTATGCACATTATATAACATTGCTGTTGATGATACAATGTCACGAGGTACTAGAAACTGTAAAAAAAGTAACAAGTGTAACGGCTTCTTTGATCACTGCTCAAAGAAAAATAGCAATAAACAATAGCAAACAATAGCAATATAGCAACAATAGCAATATATTGCTCAAAATTAATACTATTTGTCAGCAAAAAGCTTGAAGGCCACACACGATTTGTAGTTGAAATGAGATGTTATCAATGTGGTGTTACCAGCGATGCTGGGTTTATAATCTTATATTAACATTTACAACACGAAAGGAGTACCTAAATATTTTTTTATTATTAGTTAGCCAAGGTTATAATATTACCTAGGCATGTTCAGTATTACTTACAAATGAAATTATCGTTGAGAGTGCTTTAAAATGTATATGAAATTCAACCCTGATATTATGTGGGTGATGTATTAAATTAAATCTTTAACGGGATATGTAAAATTGAAAGTCTTTATTGTAATTTATTGTAAATGTTACATTCAGTGGCTTAAATAGGTGTACATTGAATAACGTAGCTCAGTTTCGATGGTCGGCATAGCGGGCTCGCGGGCGTAGCGTCCGGAACCAATCGAGCATATCACGACAACGTTGTTTTAAATATGCTAAAGCTAGAGTAAATATAAATAATGTAAAGAGCAAGATTTTGTTAATGTTTTCGCACTGACACTTTGTCGCGT
This sequence comes from Carpatolechia fugitivella, assembly GCA_951230895.1. Lineage (NCBI taxonomy): Eukaryota > Metazoa > Arthropoda > Insecta > Lepidoptera > Gelechiidae > Carpatolechia > Carpatolechia fugitivella. Next base: position 13,130,828 of record OX579649.1, on the reverse strand, counting down.
AGAGCTAGATGCGTAGGCCGAGTGCAACATGTTCTCACGTCGGTGTTAGGTGTTCCAGTAGCTTAGAGACTGCAGTCGGCACGCTCGAGGCACCTCTCCGTCGCATACGACTAAACTCTTATATAAGTAATGTTACGCATTTACTATATACCCCAGCTTATTTGTTACTGTATTTACAAGTGATCAATATATCTGCTTATAGCGGAAGTTATGAATTCACAAGGTAATGAATGATTGAAATCGTATGTATAAACGACTTAATTGTACTTATAATAATGGCTAAGACCAAAGCAGTTGTCTCTTATATCGTTGCTTTTAGCAATACCTTTGGTCAATTATTAGAACGTTTTATTGAAGGTGATACAATACAATATTTATTCGTTATTAGTATTACATTTAAAAATACTTAACACATTTTACGTCTTAGATATTATCGTCATTCCATCATGTCATCAAGAGGCGTGTATTCTTAATACTCGTATTTTGGTTTAACTGAAGGACTTGAACAGTCCGTGGTAGATTCCTGACGTCAGTCGGACGGAGCAAAGAGCGACACGACGGGGGTGTGGTAGACACGGAGATCAGCACGCTGAGTTCCTACACCGATGTTTAAACCGCTGTAGTTGTCATACTCCATATGGCGATGTTATACACAAAGAAATCAACTTATATCAATCATGTAACGTTTTGCTCTCTCTCTCTCTCTTGTTAATAGCGTTAGTACCATCGAAAAAGGTATAGGCAGTGATTGTTGGATTTGATATAGTTTATGAATATTGTTAATCTTATGCTGTATAAATAGAGTAATTAAATGCTATATGTGTAATCAGGATGTTTAATTTATTTCAGTAGTTAATAATGACACTACCTATATATGATTGGCTTTATATCTTACTAACAGATAATAAAACCTACCGGAGTTTTAGGTAAGCAGAGTTTAAATTACTGTAGAATATAATATTTCAATAAGAAACATCAAAAATTTGCCTATATACGGCTTCTTATAGTATTGTAGGCTAGTAGGCTTTGTATATTGTAGCAAAATGAATTCTTATTGAAGTAATTTCACTGAATGTCTTTGTATGTAAATATTTGGGAATGTCTAAGGTTGGTGCATGTGTTTGGCGTTATAGTTGCTATGATACACTTAGAGTTGAGTTCATACGATTATTAAAGTAAATATGTTACATTTTGAGCATGTTGATAGCTTGTTATGTTTTAGTGACAATAGAAATAGAACAAATGAAAATGGAAATTGAAAAATTACTTGTTGCATGTGTCGCGGTGCCCTCGCGCATTACATCTAGATTTACTATGGAAGAAGTACATACAATCACAAAGCTTCATTAGCTTCTTCATGTAAATGTAAGAATTAAGCACTTTCTATTTTTTTATTTGGCAAGGTAATACTAGAATTTGTAAAAAAAAGACTTCTAAATGTAAAAGAGTTATCTTGCCAAATATGAAAGTTTTGTAAATATTGTTTCATCCAACATTCTGCTCATTTTACACTGGAACAGCGCAGTGAAACAGTTATTATTAGAAGTACTGACGTGAAACAAAAAGTACATAACAACAGACTGTTTTGGATTTGTGCTAATTATCCAATTCCAAAGTTATCTTTAAGTTTCACTGCTCTGATTACTTGTAAAATATGGTTTAGCTGAAAATTTATAATGTACTGGGTTTAAAGTATTGTTTTATGTTTATAGCCGACCAATGCCCAACGTGCCTCCAAAGCTGCCCGAGCGACCGCAGAACGGACGACCATTTTGAACGCCCGACTTCGCCGCCATTTTGTGATACGCACTGTAAATATTTCCTTTATTATTCATTTGTATATTGCTTCTAGTTGCAAGCAAATTGTATTAAAGTAGGAAGATCAGGCGTAATTGTAAAATTAACCTTAATGAACGCCTACGCTTATTCAATCTTAATTTATCGTGAAAATTGTGCTTAACATTAAAAAAATAAATTGTAACCGCTAGATAAAATGACAGAAATCTTGGCATTGTTAAAACAATTATTCTAAATAGGGGATCGGACTACTTTTTTATTTATTTTATAAATCCAAACTTCTTAGTTTCTGCTATCGAACACTTAAAGAATTTTTGCTCCATCTTTAAAATTGACCGAGTTATAAAGGTTTGAAATTCAAGATTAGACAGAGAGACACATACCCACTTGTGACGTCATTTGTTAGTAACGCCATATAATCTCCATACACAAAATCGTTTTTGAAAGAGACAGACATATTAAATCTTTAAAAAATCACTGTGAATTCGTTTTTCAACCGATTCTGTTTTTTCTTCGCGAATCGTCTACTACTAATCTATATTTTAAAAATAATTCATAAAATACGGTGAACAGTCCGATCCCCTATTGTAGGTAATTATTACAAAACACGTGAAGCCATAAATGAAGTAACGAATTTTTACGGTTAAACGAGACAAGAGTTGTACTTTTGCACTTAATAGGCTTTGGTGTACGAAGACGAAGTATTTTAAAAACAAAATTCCTATAATTCCTCGGTCTTTCTATTGTTATAATTTTATGGTGGTAGAGGAATACTCGCAGTACGAGTATCCTAGACTACTAATCTCAACCATTTTCATCATAAAGTAGACCATATTACCATTTAAAGAAGTAGATACTTACACAGAACCCTAAACCTAAATCTATTAAGTGTTAATGGCGACGAATGTGATTATGTGACGTTGCGTTACTACGACAATATTTAATCAAAATTAAAGTTGTTGTACTTCTGTTAAATCTTTATAAAATATACTTATTAGTCTTATTATAAAACACTATGTTAAGCTTCACTGTAACTTAATGTCTGTTTATACCTCAGTGAATATGAATATTTTATGTTAAGGGTAACTAGGGCTAGCACGTTGAATAGTCAAGTACGACTGATATTACAATTAATAGGAAATGGAATGCTTGTGATAGGAGGGGGTGCAACGGAAAATTAAATCTTCTTTGAACGCCCTTAGAGATTGTATTGTTATGGCATTTAGTATTAAACTCGGCGCGTGAACAAGCTGCGTTACAATCTACAAAGAGATTAGAAAAAACAGTTCTACCTATACTGATCTGACCTTTTTTCTGACATCACATTATCTCAATAAAGAATGGTTATGCTGGTGAAATAAGGGCAAATCGAGTGATTTTTAGTAGAAATACCACAGTCTGTAGAATTGGTATCATATTCGGATTATTTTAAAATAAATTATAACCTATTTTAGGCTAGTCAAAGCAAATCGAATTCTTTATAAGTAATGTAATGATTTTCTTTTTAGATTAGAAATTATTTGTTTATCTAATAATGTATTAAATACCTACCTATTTTATATTTTCATACATTCCCTACGCGTTTCTTGTTCGCGTGCCGAAATTATGTGTATATAGATGTAAAATGTAATATGGACTTGTTTATTATACTTTGTGTACTGTTGTATGCAACTGTAATAAATGTGTATATAAATATATGGGGTTTATTTTGCTATCTCAATCCTTGTTATGTATTGCAGGTATGTATATATCTATCTACTAAATTCAGTAGTAAAAAAAAAAAAAAATTTAATAGCATAATTTGTATTTTAAAAACAGGCTTAAAACGAAATCTGATTGAAACTTAAATATCACGTAAATAAAAGATATTTTTCCTCGGCTAGATTTTGTAATTTTGAATTTTCTATATCTATAACATTTTTTGATATAAAAACAGAATTTTATAGTACTAGCGGTTCGCCCGCGGCTGCGCTCGCGTTGTGTAAGATTTTTCCGTTGAAATAAGACATTTTCCCGTAAAAAGTATCTTATGTGTTAATCCAGGGTACAAACTATTTCTATTCCAAATTTCACCCCAATCCGTTCAGTAGTTTTTGCGGGAAAGAGTAACAAACATCATACAACCATACTTACAAACTTTCGCGTTTATAACATTAGTAAGGACTAAACACAGAGACCTTGGTGCAGAATACAAATTAAATAATGAGAAATTACACGAGATATAGTAGAGTCCGCGCCACGACTCAAGTCCTGCGACGAAAACTGGAACTAATGTGACAGCTCCGCCAAATAAATAATAAAAATAACTAAATAAATAACTACTCTGTTACATTATTGGGAAACTTATTAGGTTGATGGGGTGATGATGAAAACTACAGCACTTGTTTGCATGACTGCCTGCAATTGAGACGCCGCGGCTATCGGACTTGAGTGGTGGCACGGACTCTAATAGCAGGATTGGATAAAAAAATAACAGTTTTGTAAATACACTCGTATTGCGCTCTTATTTTTGTCTTTTCTTTTGTATCAGCATAGGTTTTTTCCCAAACTGACCTATTTGCTATAGCAGAGTTGTATTATAGCAGACACGGACTTGTAGCAGTGGTCCTGTTACAGTACTTTTTTCGTTACACCATCCAATACGGCCATTGCCCTTTCAGCATAATGGCACAAGAGAAAGAGAAGAAGTACGTAGACAATTTGTCTCTAATTTCGTTAGTAATAATAGTCGATGGTAATAGCGTATGAATTACATCCATCGAGTAACTAACCGAGACTAAGTGCGACCGAATGTTTCCGGCGGCCTCCGTTCAATTAGGCCACAGTTACACCGGGAAAATCAACTACAGAGAAGTGAAATTGAAGATACAAGACAACGAGGAGCGACTCTGTTATATTAAAAACCATAAAGTATTTATTTCCACATTACAATTAATGTATCTAATAAAAAAAATATAAATGTGAGGGATCTAACTCAATCGCGAGACAAAGCTGTCGACTGTCAATAAATAAATAAATATGTTGGACATCTTCACACACGGCCACCTGATCCCAAACTAAGCAGAGCTTGTACTATGGGTACCAGACAGCTGATAAACATTACATAAATAAATAAATGCATACTTATATAGATAAACAACAACCAGACACAAGGCAAATACAAGTGCTCATCACACGAATGTTTGCCCTGGGCGGGATTCGAACCCGCGATTCTGTGCGTCGGAGGCGGATACACTACCACCTGGGCTACGGAGCCGTCAACGATTTTAGATAGTTTACCTAATAATAGTAGAATCCGTAGTTCCCTGCTTAGGTTCACCAAGTCCCTTGTACAGACTACCAATGATGAAAAATTCCATCTAGGTACATTACCGTTACTCGTAAGGTTCGTTTCAATCCCTTTACGAGAGAGTTCGGTCCATAAACTGAACAACTTCCCAAGGAACTTAAGTAGGTACTGCAGATGAAATATAAAATGCCATCTGCCGTAAAAAATCGATCAGCTGGTCGCGCGGTTATTTTATGAGTCGTTTTTTTTGTCGTCTTTCAGCTTATTCTTCCTTGGGGTAAGTTGATCAGTTTTATGGACTGCATTATCTCATAAGTCATAACGAATGAAAATTCACGGTGTATAGACTGTATAGATTTAATATTATTGGATCCCATTTTAAAGATCAGAATTGAATTAGGTATAATTTTTAAGTTTATATGTTTTTGTTATCACAAGTAGTGTCCATCTGTGTAGATGTAGTTATTATCTATAGCTAGCTACCTTCTAGTAAATAATCCGATACTATACTAATCCTTACGTCTGCACTCCCCATCATAACACAACATATTTTTAACCACGAATGTAGCACTATCTTTACAGCAGCGACCAAGCGATACAATTACCGGCCACTGAATAATTTGATAGGGGAAATGATTGATACAACGATCACACGTAATCAGAATCGTGTCGGCGCGATTAGCCGTAGTGGCCAGCGCTGAGAATAGCTCTGCGACACTTGGAATCAACAGATTCTCTAAACTGCTGCCACTTCGTTTGCGTCGCCCATTTCACCCTCACACTCGCATTAAATGACTTTGAGTGTCGTTGCTTTAGTGTAGTATTATTTTCTTTGTCAGAGCGCTGCAAGGCCGGACGATTTAATCAACGCGTTCCTAATGGATCCCCTCTTCATTAAATTGTAATAATGGACAGTTTTTGTTTTAAGCGCGGCAGGGCGGAGTCGCGGCTTGATGTAGGAAACGCAATCTATGGAAATTAAATGATCTACAGCTATTAATAATATTTTATCTGTATGGTGTACTATTGCAAGTGATGTAGAGATGCAGCACAGATTTACAGGTTCCTCTCATATAAGAAAATAAATTTGGCAGCATATTTTTGTGCCAATACAGGTTAAGAAATAAATACTTATTTGTATACTCACCGGCACATCTAACCGCCCACTCTTCATTTCAGGGAATACTCGTGATTCTTTATAATTCTATTAGTTACAGCTGATGTCAGTTAAAAAGTTGTTAACCCAAAAATATACCCAATTAATCAAAGTTAAATAAGAGCTGGCGATGAATTGTATATGTAAATATTTAATGTCCTAAAAAAATACCTACATTATTATGTAGGTATTTATGTCCTAAAAAATACCTACATTATTATGTAGAACCGGTATTATTAGGTAAAACCGAAAAAAATACCTACATAATAATGTAGGTATTTTTTTAGGACATTAAATATTTACATATTCAATTCATCGCCAGCTCTTATTTAACTTTGATTAATTGGGTATATTTTTGGGTAAATAACAGCTAGTTTCAGGAATTAGTTTGGTTTGGAGTGGACAATTAAGTTTCGACTCTCCCACTCAATTCTGTCGTGCGTAGAGATCGAGGCGCTAATCGTCGAATCGCATGACCGACCGCCACATAAATACGTGAAAACGTTTCCGAAAACAAGCCGCTTTTTCATTACTAATTTGTTATTGTAGTAAGTAAAAAATAAATTAGGTGAATATTTTGAAAAAAAACGACCAACACTGTGTAAAGTACGAAGTGTGGTTGTACGAGTATGACACATCTTCACCCAGGTATAAAACATTAACTTTCATTGCGGTCTGAAGGTACCTATATTATTCTATGCTTTAGTATTCATCATGCTCAAATACACCATTCTCTACTACTCTACGACCAGCGTCTACGACACGCTTCACACACAGACACACTTAGACACACATAGTTTGGAAGAATATAAAATAATATTTAGATATAATATAACCGTTGGTCCTCCTATTAAAAAATAAAAATAAATAAAGTATTGGTAATTGATAAATGATAATGACAAATGGTAAGTACCTCACTTAAGTAATTAATATACACTCACCGGCATTATTATGTAGGTATTTTTTTCGGACATTAAATATTTACATATACAATTCTTCGCCAGCTCTAATGTAGGTATTTTTTTAGGACATTAAATATTTACATATACAATTCATCGCCAGCTCTTATTTAACTTTGATTAATTGGGTATATTTTTAGTGACGATGCAACGATCTGCTAAATAAACATGCAAGATATATTATGATGCCAATATATTTCGGAATATCCCTCGAAACAAATCGACATTGTTGTTAAGCATAAACCATTAGAACCCATTTATCCACATCATTCATTCATTCTTTTTTTCTTTCTTTTTTTTTCGTTCATTAATTCATTCAATTAACAAAAATGGAATAATTTTACCTCAGTACCATGTTCGTTGTCCCTATAACATAACACGTTTAAATAAAAAACTGCCGTTTACAATTACTATTAGGTCATCATCATCATCATCATCATCATCGCAACAGGAAGACATTCGCTGCACAACATCTATATGTTCAGCAGCGAATGTCTTCCCGTTGTCTATGAGGCCTATGCCTCTCTCATAGGTATAGGTAGAATTTGCGATTGTTTAGGTATTAGAGTAGGTACGTACGTGAATCTATTCTTTATTGCAAATAAAGAAAAACATATGTTACGTACCTACTAAGGGAAATGCAAAATTATAAATTATATGTAATAAAAAAACCTGGCATTCGTGTTTCACCCCGTCGCGCACGCTTACGAATACTTCCTAATTCTAGTTACCTTTCAATCTTGTTTATATATCGTGTTTGAACATTAATCCCTCTACGGTTGTAATAAATCCACTCGTTTAAGGCTAATAAACGCGGTGTAACCATTATTTAATCTGTGTCGAGCCTGCACATAAATCATTGGACAGCATATTCTCTTATCGCGCGCGCTCTAACCGCCTCCATCGACTATGCAAATCTGATGAATTTACGTCGAGCTAAACGACGCCTTGTGTTGTGATACAGTGGATTCAATTGCCAGTACAGTCAACAAGACAAAATAGGTAAACAATATAGCTAAATAAATTAAAACCTCAGCCGATGAAGCTAAACTTTTGGAAAAAGTAATTAAAAATAACCTTCAAATTGTTTCAGTCGTCAGTCGATCAGTTTAAAAATGTTTTAAGTTTTAAAATTAAAAATTGTGGAATAAAAGTCGTGGCTAAGCTACCACCCGAGATTGTGTTGCTAACACGTAAATATTGGTATCATATTATAATAAGTATGATGACATAAAAAAGAACATTCCCTAAAAAAATGCTTACAAAATAACGAGCTCAACTTTCCCAAGTTGAACTTATCAAATCTCTCCCCCCAGGTAAATAATTTCTAAAAATGTGTTATAATTCATAGATAAACAACTTTAATTAGGAGCTGGTAACGGTGACAGGTACAAGGGCCCGAATTAGCGGGGACAAAAATCGTTAGATATAATGAAACGTAATTAAACAGTTGTCTAATTTAATTGGCGATCGGCCGTTCCCACTTCGAAGTAAGTTTTTATTCTGAAAAACTCGGATAGGACAGTAATTATGTAGTTCGAATCCAATGTTCGTATGGTATGCCAAATAGAAAAATCGAAGCTCATGCTATACAGCATGATTTTGTAATCCCTAGCAAAATTTAAATATGATGTTCAGACCATCATAAGCAACAACTTTTCCCAAGGAACATGGGTTGAAATCTCCCAAAAAAAAAACGACTTCATACTAATTTGTATGGGAGGTTGAAATTTTTTTGGGGGTTTTCAACTCATGTTCCTTGAGAAAAGTTGTTGCTTATGATAGTCTGAACATCATATTTAAATATTGCTAGGGATTACAAAATCATGCTGTATATTAGAATACAATTTTATTTGCTTAGAATGCCTTACCCCTTTTCTAATGATGCAAGAAGGATAAGGATAGGCATAATTCCGTTCCCGACAGGTACATTTTGTAATTTAGTTCCTTGACTGAAATGCATATTCATTCAGATTTTAATTTGCTATAAAAAGTTTGCTTGAAGATACTAGGTCTTCTATAAAACTAAACTTTTAATATTGTAATGATTAATAATATATTTTTTTAAATACATACATACGCAAGGTTTGTAAGTATAATTTTAAGAATCTTCTCGATTCGAAAATTCAATTTATAACTTCAGAGCGATTGTGAATAGGAACCAGAAAGAAATCACCCTCCTGACTCGTTACCGCACTAAATTTTCCCAACAATTAACATGTTGCGTACAGCTGTACAGCTAAGCCTGGCTACGTTCTTATACACGGCTAGTAAATTTAAACTTTGCTCCCCTTCTTATTAGAAACACTAACTGCTCGTGATATTATTAGTGTGGTGGCTGCCCTTTGCGATATGGTGTACATAATTGCAGGTGTGTGGCACGCAGTCAATCACGCCACCACCACCGCCCGCGTAGGCCAGAGGCCACCAAGAGCGTGCGTCTAAGGGGCTTAATTTCAATTAATTTTTCATATAGGTACCTATATTTTAAAATGTAAAACATAAAATACTTTAGTTCCGTAATTGTAGTAGAATGTATCACGTAATATATTTAGATAATCTAGATAGGAAGGCATTGGCCTCGATTCGGGATATCATGCTCTAATCCTAATTTTAAAATCCAGCTATCCTTCTCGTTTTTATGACCAATGAAAGAGAGGTGATGAACGAATGATATTCATTTGAACGAATGACAACCTAAAATAAGGGCATAGCTGTCAGTTTAAGAGATTTTTAAGTCGCATGTTTTAAGTGCTCTCTAAAATTGTGCAATCGACACGGCCATAAGATTCAAATTCGATGTTTGACAGCTCTAATATTAGGATGGCCATCTCCTGTCCCTTTTCAATCTTTAAATGGTAAAAAGGACGGACTAACTTAAATTAAGGATTAGAGCGTGACATCCCGAATCGAGGCCATTGTTTTCGTTTTAGGTATTAACTGGACTGAAACTACTTATTTTATGACTGAGTGCTTACAATACAATTGACACCAAAACATAAAAAATACCCCACATTCCACTTGGATCCACTGCCTGGCTCCACCGATGGAGCCAAAGCTCTTAAATTACTGGAGACTTAAATGCAATATTACTAATGCCAAGTCTCTAATAGAAGCCTCATCATTTAAAATTTAATTATTTAAAGTTAAGACGATCTGATCTAAGCAAATATTTATCCTACCGGCTTAAAGCAGACCTCGCTGTATCTTATAGTACCTACTGTTGGCGTTGTGTGTCAGTTTATACAGCATGATTTTGTAATCAAAGCAAAATTTAAATATGATGTTCAGACCATCATAAGCAACAACTTTTCCCAAGGATCCCCCCCAAAAAAAATTGCCTTTTCATACAAAATACTCAATCAACTTTACTAATTTGTATGGGAGGTCGAAATTTTTTTGGACTCATGTTCCTTGGGAAAAGATGTTGCTTATGATGGTCTGAACATCATATTTAAATTTTGCTAAGGATTACAAAATCATGCTGTATTAGAAATGCATAACCGACGCTAACGTTGAGTGTACAGCGGGTCGCTGGTCGGGCTCGGGCCTGCGGGCCGCGCGTTCGAGACCCCGGATAGACAGCTGCATACGCGTACACTTACGCTTTTTATCCATTGTTTAATTTTTCAAATTGATATAAAATTGCACTTAGCATGAGAGCGTATTACGTGAATGCTGCTCATTTTGTTCCTAATGCGTGAATGCACATATGCACATAACATAACCATTCATAATTTGAAAGTGAGAATGAGAGCAACGTCGCAAGAAGACAGCGAATTCCATTAACTTTTTGTGGTATTTGGTCTTCGTATTTGGTATGTAAATCAATTACAAGTGACGTAGTAGGAGATATTATTGTTATACCTGTTTATCTAAATAGAGTAGAATAAAAAATAAAATAAATGAAAAAATTATTAGAATAAATGTTATGTACTACGTTAAATAAATGTTTTTCTATTCTATTCTTGATATATACAGAATTAGGTACTTGTACCAACTATCTTGAAACATTTTTTCTCATTAAGAATCATCGTAAAATTGAGGCAATAAAATGGATGAAAGTCCATTAATTTCACATTTATATGTGTATTAGAATGACTGTACGCACCTGCGTTGACTTCCAATTACAATCATTGGGATTTTTATTCGTGTAATTACGCTTCAACGCTGGTAATTGAAAAAGTTTTCCATCGATATTGAAGTAAATAGTCTTAAATTACGCGTTCTTACATTTTCAACGGTGGACTGATCGTATCGTATTTGTTTAGCTGTTGTTATAACTTAAACTTTTAATAACAAACGAAAGTCGTGGCCTTTTCCTATAATGACCCGCTGAAACTGTAATTTGGAACTTACAAAGTTATTAAATAGTGCTTTATGGATCGTAAAATTTTATTTCATTACTTGAAGAAAATGTTGCTTGAAAGAATTCTGATGGTTGTTTGTTAGAAACTGATTTTGGTTTGGTAAAAATACCATGTTCAGCATTGTGGTTGTATTTATTAGTAACATGCTTAGCTCACATACCTCTGACCAACGAAAGCTGTCCAAGTAAAACGGCGACAATTTTGAAATGTAAAGAAAAAAAAATGCAGCTAGAGATCGTATTCAGCCTCGCTCATAAACCTACCGAGGCAACGATTTTTTGGAAAAATAAGGAAAATGTACCGTTATAATGTACTAAACCACAAAGTGTAATGCTCTAGGATTTTTGGCGCAATTTTAAAAATGCCGCCGTTTTATTGGGCCAGCTTTCATTGGCCAGACTCCACCTATATTACCTACGAGCAGAGACGTAGTTGAAAAAAAAAATGTAACGTGATTATATTTTTTTATGCTGGATATGAAATTATTAAAGTAAAAAATATTTTAACATTACACGTTTTTAACGCACTAAAAAGTATAAAATATTTTGATTGTGTTTTTTATTGCTGTACTCTTGTAGTACTTAAAACTAAAAACTTGGGGTGCATGGAATCTAAGTTAAAGAATGAGGTGATGGCTGAAAAATAGCATAGCTGACGCTATCACCAAAAAGGTGATAAAAAAAAATTTATCCTACCTACTTACTGATACATATTGTAATGACAACAAATTAATGTTTTCTTATTCTTATTAGTGCCAGGGGTTGTTATGTCTAGAAAACTTAGAAATATTTATTATTAGTAGGTGTATTATTTCCAGTGCAAAAAATGCAAATAAGAGTGTTACCGTGCTAGACACGCAAAAGTTACCTACTTGCCTCCTTGAGACTTACTTATTTATAAAAAAAAAAACAGTTGCATGAACTAAAATATCAATGTAATGAACAAAAACTAAATAAATTAAGCAATTAATACATTACGCGTGTACACCTATAGGTACCCACTTTAATTTATTTTTTATATAAATAAAGGCAAAAACTGAACAAAAAACATCGCTTGCCTAGCTACTAAAAACCGCAACCGGTGGTAAAATGAAACAAAAGCTATAAAAGTCAATGAAACAGTAATCAAGCCCTTGAAGCAGCGTTTTAGCTTTGGAAAGTGCAACACTTTCCCAGCGGGCGAAGGGCCCTCGACGCCGCCGCTGCGTTTAGACAAATGATCAGCGCGGCACCCTCTCCGCTTGTGGCGTGGCACACGACTGCTTGACGTCGAGGTAATAACACATGGAAGAGACAAGGTTTTCAACGGTAAAACTACACGGAAATTGATGTCTCTTTGAAGATTCTTGACTATCTATAAAACATATTTTACCTAACAAACCTACCGGAGCGCACCATCATGAGTATTGCAATATATCAGAGTTGCTAGCGTAAAAGCAAAAGCTATTTATCAGGAAGAGGCTTTCGCTTCCAAGCAAATACAAATACAAGTTAAGATAATAGTTACTACCCGCAAGATCGGCTAATTTTGATTCGGCGATTTTGCGACTTTTGATTAAACAAAAAAAGGCGCTGTTTTATTTATTTTTGTCATTTTAAGCTCTGCTCAACCCTTTCGGGATAAGAACGAGATATATGTAAAGCATTTTACTATAGTAAAAAAAAAGTTCCTTACTACATTTATTGCTCATAGATTGTCGTAGTAAACTGCTACGCGTGCTACGATTGCTACGCCGTGCCTGCTACGCCTTAGAAGATTAATACCGCTAGTAATAGTTGAATATATTTTTTTGATTGGTTGAAATTATATGTAGATTAGTATACTTTTATACTGCCGTAGTAAAAATCTGTTCAATTTATATTTAAGATTAAAGATCAGCTGCAGTAGCGCCTCCAATTGAAATAAATCATTTACATATTGTCAGTGACCTCGATCGAAATTATTACATGTTTAACGACAATAGAAGGGTTACAAATACATTTAAGTTATTGTTTTATAGTCCTAAATATAATCAATACGTTATGTAAATCGTAACTGTTAAAAGTGGCCACTTTTATTCTGATTCAGAATTTCTGGACACGGTGTTTTCGTGTTGTCCTTTCCAGTTCTCTACATTACTTCAAACCCACCAACACGCGGTCCGCCACAAAATGGCGGAACTCGGAACACAATAAATCAATTGGAGTGGGTGGTTGACTTTTCACTCAAACGCGTGGTTAATTGTAACCGAAATGACTGTTGATCGAGTCACACTTAATTTGAGTGCTGCTTACTATACTAGGGGTTGTAACTGGTAGGGTAGGGGCTCAACAATGGGTCATTTGCCTCAAAATTATTATATTATATTATATTATATTATATATTATATTATATATATTATATTATATTATATTTGTACTAATTTTGTATACCGGAACTGCAGTCATAATTATGTTCAGGTAATGTATAAAAGTACTAGTAAATGTTAAGATTTAATCCTATAGATTTTCGTTTATTTATAATACTACATTTAGTTTCTTTCCATGCAAATAATTTCCATAATGTGCTGCTTATTGCATAATAATAAAAATTTTATATGCATATAGAGTAGTTAAATAAATGCAAACTATTTTAAAGTCAATTGAACAAAAGTGACTCTTTAGAAATTAGAATGCATTGATAGGAGGAACCTATAAGTTTAAAACTTTTATAAAGTAGGTCCTTAAGTGCACCCTCAGACTAACAATTTAAGCCAGCACTTTATAAAATCAGGAGAGTACTTCACCTGCTGTCTATTCTACAGTGCCTACTCCAGTGGCCCCCAGCGCCCCCAGGCGGTTCACTGCGACCGCATAGCGCTGCCACCAAACAAAATTACACTTTAATTGACCATTTACGTCATTTGACTTCGACAAATGTTTAATTTTGGTTCCACTCTACCGACCAATCGTTGACTAAATGTAAGCTCTATTTAAAAAAAATACAAACTGGAAAATAATTTACTCTACTTATATGAAAAACTGTAGCTGGTAGGTATATTTCAGGGAAATGCTATTAGCATGTTTTCAGTAAAGCCAAGGACCAGAAATGATATAAATGAACCTTACATTGCTGATATATTGCTCTCCGGCCCACATCACTCTAATGATTAGAGTGATGTGGGCCGCAGATCACACTTAATATTATAGAAAATATATTTGGATGTTTGGATGTTTGTTCCGCTTTTACGTTTAACTACTTTACGTATTTGGATGAAATTTGGAATGGAGATAGTTTGTAGTACATAGTTTTACGGGAAAAAGTCTCATTCCCACGGGAAAACTTACATGACGAGCGTAGCCGCGGGCGGAAAGCTAGTATTAAATAAATAAAAATCACGTAGCTCCGTTGTTGAGTGAAAGAAGAACATATTACATTGAGACTTATTACCCGACTATTACCTGTTATATTAAAATTAATGAAAGTTTCAAAATAACAACAAATACGGGTCAACATCAACATCAACGGCCCGTTACAGTCCACTGCTGGACTATGAGCCTCTTCCACTTAAGTGGAGGGTTTGCCATAATCTCCACGCTTGGCAGGCGGGTTGGAGATCGCAGATTAAAAGGTCACTGTATCAGAGAGCGCTGCTGCCCGTTCCCTGTTCAATGTGTAGTCCCTAAGTCGCCTCTTACGACACCCACGGGAAGAGTAGGGGTTGGTGACAAATGTATTCTACTCTGCCGTCACCACACAGCTAAATACGGGTATTTAAAAATAATTCTATATTAAAGATATTGTACAGTTTATTATTCTTCGAATTTTAGTTCAAAACTTTTGTTTACATACCTAAGACCGGATAAATATTTATAACAAAATTTATTAAACCATGTGTTAAAAAATATATATTTTTTAAATATTATAATCCCTTCCATCCGCAAACACGGCGATTATATATCTTATACTTAGTATTCTTCAGGCAGGAAAGGCTGCAGTAGTTTCACTAGAGCGGGGTCTAGTGCTTTGTCGTGCGGCTGTTTGTCCAGCAGGAAGGTGAACTGCTCCACGCAGTCCATCATCGCCAAGTACTGCGCCTTGATTAGCTTCAGCCGCATCTCGTGCCGCTGGTTGAAGTAGGTTAATACCAGATTGTCTGAGAAACAACAGGAAGGCAGGGTTCATAAGGGCAATTGATTTATTGCATTAGTGGGTCACTTACATCGAGTGGATTGTAATTATTATTTGAGATGTCAATTATTTGAAATCTGGTTAACTCTAAAACATTTGATTTAAAGTTAATAAATAAACTGATTGTTTATTCACAACTAACACTTTTTGTTACAGATAGTTCCTATTCTTCTTTTTTTCAAATTGAAGTACAAAAATTGAACTAAGTCCGATGGTAAAAAAAAACCTTTATTTTCGCTTCTATTTATAGTAAGTTGCTTTAAGCTTATATTTGCTTACCAGAAGGTGGTGGCATCAGCAGAGCGTTATACGCGCCGTCGTCGGTGACGACGTCCAGCTTTTCTAGGTAGTAATCCCTGGTCCGGTTGCTCAAGCCTTTGCTGGCGCAAGGAATCTGCATCTTCAGCACAAGGTTCTTCCACTTGAGATTGTTCGTGTATTTTCCAATTTGTGCTTTAAGTTCTTGGCGCTCCTTTAATTAGATTACTTTGTTATTGGGTGGCGTTTAAACAATATTTATTAGGAACATCTTAATTGAACTTTTTTATTTCCATCATCATGTTTGTCCATTTATTTCGGTAGGTTATTAAAGGTGTATTTATCCTTGACATTTTTTTAATGGATTTTTTTGGATTTGAGAAGTGAATCGTTTGCATTTTGTTTCCCGATTACTTAGTGGGAAATTTGTAATGACTCTATTTACCTGATCATTGACGGCAGAGAATTGCACACATTTAGCATCTGCTGGGACATCATTCGGACGCAGTTGGAGGAGGTACCAATCTCCTACCGCCTGGCTCGACGTGAAGTTAGAGTCTTTGGAAAACTCTTCGCAACTCGGATTCTTGTGGACTGCTGCAGTAGAGATGCTGAAGAGAGCTGCGCCTGTGACAATTGTTCACGCAATCGGCGACAATTAATAAAAAACGATTTCTACCGGATGTGTATAATTTATCTGATTCTCTGAACTAATGATTTGTTTCGGATTCGATCACACAGGAGTTAATATTTATTGAAAGAAAAGAATAGAACTAAAGGTACACTAAAAAATAAAAAAAAACATGCAATACATATTTGTCGAATTGATTGAGATCTTTTTTGAGATCGGCACATAGCGAACCAAGAGTATTAAAATTTTGTAAATTAAAATGAAATTTAAGATAAGTTGTAGTTTTCACAGTAATCCAAAAAGAGTTTTATCAAAATAGTGTTTTGTGATGACTTGGTAAGTACTTGCCCAAAATCAGGATTTCGATAGCCGGCGGCATGACAGAGGCCGCGCTGGTTTAGTCTTGAACTGAATTAGTTGATTGTCGTAAGGACAACATAACTTGCAAAACCTATGAGACAAATGGATAAGGCATGTCGTGGCTTGCAGATGTTATAGAAATTATGAGTATAAAAGCATCAAAAGAGTAAAATAAAATACTGTTGTTTTTTGTAAAGTTTGAAATCAGGATCTATGCTTGGCTACGGGTAAAATCCAAAACCAAATCACCCGGCAGAGGACCAAGGTAATAGATATCGTCCAGAAGTGTAGCAAGCTGAAGTAGCAATGGGCTGGCCACGTCTGTCGTAGAACCGATGAGCGTTGGAGCAGACGGGTTCTCGAATGGAGACCACGTCTCGGAAAACGTAGTGTGGGACGCCCCCCGCCAGGTGGACTGATGACCTGAGGAAGGTCGCTGGTGGTGGCTGTATGAGGAAAATGGGTGATCGTGCGCTTTGGCGTGCCCTAGGGGAGGCCTATGTATGGACTGCAATAGGTGATTGATTGATTGATTGAAATCAGGAATTAGGTTCACACTTGAGATTTTGTAAACTTTTCTTAGTCGTAGCTCGTACCTGTTGCTGTTGTTGATATTAAATTTTAAAGGAAACCTTGGTTATAAAATGTACTGTATTTTTTAAATAGTACAGTCACATAATAAACGTCTTGTCCATTAATATTTTATAGTAGCTCGGTGTAAGTTTGCGAGTGACGTCATGACCTAAACAGCATGAGTACTCGTATCCTGCATTTAGTGATGATATTATTAATTCTCCTCAAGTTACACTATTAGCCAATTGGGATAATATCTCTTGGTACATTCGCTTTTGTTATTATTTTTACATGAATAAAATGGTGGGTTTCCTTAGCACACGGAATCCTAGTTCGGGGGCTGGCCCCAGGAACATTTTTCTGTCCTTTATAAAATAATAATTTTAGGCACGTATTTGATGTTATCATAAAAAAAATCGTCCTATCTTCTAAACCAGACGCAAGGAAAACTATTTTCTTGAGTAAAAATATGCCTATTAATTCACAATTTCTTATCAGTACCTACGTAGCATACGAGTAATCAAATTATATTCCTATTAAGTAATACACTCTTTGGAGAACCTAATAGTCATATTATACGTAAATGCGGATATCAAGTGTCCAGTGCTTTCAGTTTCATCAAAAATAAACATAAAAGAATCTTTTGTTGTTCATTAAACATTGTACTCTGGTCCCATAAGAAACTCTACTCTACCGTTTGACCACAGCCCTCTTGTGTTGTTCTTTATTACTCTAAATAAAAAAAAATGTCTTGCTCTTTTAATGCCTGACTCAATTGTCTTGTCTTGCTTTTTTTGTTATCTTGTTTGTTTGTTTGTGTTGTTATCAAATGTCTGTAATTTTTTGCAACACCTACACTAGCGTATAGAATAGTAATGTAGGAACATTTAAAGTTGATTTTAGTTTGAATGGCTAGGCTTCAAACGCCAAGGGTTGCGGTTAGGTTAGCACGCGCCTTTCATGAATTGTCTTCATTTTGAAAAGTGACGAGACGAATACGATGGTTGAATTTATATAACACAAAGCTGCGCGTTCTCACAAGACTTTCTGCCTTAAAAAAGAAAGCGCGCAATGGATATCAAATAGCTTCCTTCTTATTCTTTTCTGTTTGTGGTTGGTTGATGGTACTCCCTTTGTTTATTCTCAGAGCACCTGTCGTCATTTCTTGATTTCAAAAGAGGTATTTTTATCGCTTAATCGCGATGCAATGGGAAAAGTAATTAGCCGACCTCTACCATTTTTCAATTTAGTTTTTGCCGTCTGTTTTATTTTTTAATATCATTACTTATATTAAATATAATAATATATAGGTATTTCATAGTTTTAATACTTGAAAAAATTTCACGTCTGATATTGTTATCTATAAGACTCTTCATCTTGAAGATCATTTTGTTCTAGATATTATGTATAAGTTATACAAACACTGCAGTCATCTGCAGTCAACTTTTGTTTTAGTTTTCCAAAATCAAAATTATTTTTTTACTTTTTATACAAACTGATCATCTGAAAGACTGTAAATATTTTTATGAATTTTGTAACATTGTGGTAAAAAAGTTGTTCAGATTCGAAGGCTGAGCCGCCAACACCTAAGTGGTTTTGCGTTATGTATAGGTTGTTATCTCGTTGTACACTATGCTCTATGACTTAAAGACATGAGGAATATATCAGATAGTAGTAAAATTTTTGTCGCCTAGAAAGTTGGTATTTGGCATTTGCGACTTGCCTAGGAAGATAAGGCAGCTGGTGCATTTTTAAACTTCACTCCTAGATCAGCAAGGAACTAACTTTATTAAGCTAAAACATGTGAAGAACGTAAAATTTCTACCTTTGTAATCAATTTGGCACGAATTTATTTATTTATATTTGTTGAAAAAAGTTTACAAGTTTACAGTTGATAATGCATTAATTACATACTCATTCATCATTTCCCTTTCTTTGTAACAAACCTCTCTTCTTTTACACATTTATGCTTTAGTTAGAAGGTTTATAGATACTTGTCAACACGTACTTTTTTATGCAAAAAAATGTAAGGTGGTAGTCTGTCAAACCGAGAATTTAGATGAAATTAGTTAATATTTCATGAAAATATAATTTATATATAATTTATTTATTAATTATGTCTAGGATGGGAACAGTGATTAATAAGTTTTACTACAAGATTTATTTTATGAAGGGCGTCGCGTCGGTAGCGTAGGTGGCTATTGCCGTCCCGGAGACTCCGCCGTTTCGAACCAACGCAACGCACTTATCAATGTGTTTTCGAATTTTATATTAATATTAGGTAGGTATATACTGTATTTGACGTTCTTACTACTACAATACAGTAAAAAAACGATCACACTTGCGAAAAGATTCAAAAGTTGTGTGCAAAGCTGACCATTATTGGCCAGCATGGCTAAGGTCTAATTGTCCTGATTTCAAGATGGATTGGGGACGTATCTAAACGTTTAAACGTAAAAACGTAAACGTAAACGTTTTATCTATCTATCTATCTGAACTGAAATTATTATTATTAAATGTAAACCGTTATTAAATCCCCTTTAGTATGTCGGTCGATTTATTTTGTTTTTAACCATAAAGTGATGTTCTATCGACACACTAGGCGAAAGGTGTGAAAATATTGAACGATGTCGTAGTGATTTATAAAAATAATTAAGTACCTAAATACCTATGTGAGTTTCTTTTTTACTGCTTACAGCTGATGGCTTTCTACAAGTTTGCAGCAATATCAACCAACCAAACCCGTTCTTATGTCATATTTTTAACTAAGAAATATTTTTGCTGTCATAAGTTATCTACTTTTATCTTGGCTTTTATTTATTAAATCATTTATTGCACATCATATAGATATGTAGGTACAATAAAAAAAACAATTAAGTTCATAAAGAAAAACAAAGCAACACGTCTACTTATTTCAACCTACTAATATTATAAATGCGAAAATTTGGATGTTTGGATGTTTGTTGCCGAATCACGCTTGAACCACTGGACGGATCGGGTTGAAACTTGGCACACATTTAGGTTAGGCTCTGGAATAGGACATACGTGTCGATTCGGCATACGCCCAACTAAACTAAAATTAGTCTTGTCACATTCTATCATCAAAAGTCTTCAAATTTAGTCCTATTTTAGTGGCTTTTTAGGGTTCCGTAGTCCGACAAGGAACCCTTATAAGATCGTTCAGTCCGTCTGTTTGTCCGTCCCAGTCTGTCACAGCACAATATCTTCTACGTTTATGAACCGATTTACATGTAACTTGGTTCGACGATACTTTGGATATAGATCTCAATTTTAAAAATACAAAAAATTAAAATTACCCCTTTTTAAGGGTACCTCCCCATACATGTAAAGTGGGGGTAAATTATTTTTTTTGAGCACACCCCCTTGTGTGGGGTATTGTTGAAATCGTCTTTAAAAATGAAGTTGGGTTTTCGTACAACATTTTTTTATCAGCTTTACCATATGTGAGATATAGCACGCCAAAGTCGTTAACACGGTGTCCCCCCCCCCTGTAATTTCTAAAGTCTTGGACCTATAAACTTCAAATCGCTCACGTAAATAAACTGGCGCGGAAACTTTTAATTAAAATTGTTTCGGGTATCTTATGATGAATACTTTTGAAATTATAAATAAAGTAAAAATACATACTTTTTTCCAAAATAACAGTAACTATAAAGTTTTTTTACATTCTTTACTGTTAGG
Organism: Carpatolechia fugitivella; assembly: GCA_951230895.1. Lineage (NCBI taxonomy): Eukaryota > Metazoa > Arthropoda > Insecta > Lepidoptera > Gelechiidae > Carpatolechia > Carpatolechia fugitivella. Next base: position 13,109,584 of record OX579649.1, on the reverse strand, counting down.
ACTGAATGTAGATTAATCATTTAAAATAATATCCAGGGAAGAATAAATAAATCACCTACTAAGAACTAGAAAGAAACTCGCGCGGCGACAGATAAAATGAAATGGGCGCGGCCGAGGTGCGCGGTGCGGTGCGGTGCGGAGGGGGAGGTACTCGATGCAATGCGAAACAGCGCGGTGTCAAAAATGACTACGGAACCCTACTATATGCGTGGTCCGACACGCACTTGGCCGTTTTTTTTTATTCGTCATGGTGTTTAGGTAGGCACCAAAACAAGACTTTTGATAGTTAGCCGTGAAGTCAAAGACAAATACAAAACCGATGATCTTCGGTCCCTTTTCAATTAAAAATGATAGAAAGTGACAGGACTAATTTTAGTTTAGTTTAGTTGGGCGTATGCCGAATCGACACCATAGGCTACTTTTTACCGCGAAAAAACACTTAATTCCCACGGGAAAACTGATATAACGCAGGTAAAACCGCGGGCGGAAAGCTAGTTAGAAATATTTGTTCTGTTTTGAATAATTGAAAAGTTTATTGCGAAAATTCATGGACGGTGCTAGCAAGTTCAACATGTACTGCATCCTTCTGAAGTTTATGTGTCTCTTGTATCTCTGAGATGAGATTAGATGTGGCCGTATCAGGCCAACGCCCACTGAGAACCAAGCCAGGCCAGCAAGCATGTTGTATGGAAAATAAGTTCCCATCTAGTTAAGAATCTTTCATACATGCCATGCTTTAAGGTAATAAAGTTTTTATAGAATCTTACAAAATAATGCGGAGTCACATAATCAATCAAATCATGAGACGGACGATTACAGGTGAAAAAGAGACCTTTGGCTTGTATCTGCTACTGCCAAAGGGGACCTGCAGGTCTGCCATAAAAAGCACCTACCCTTTAACAAAGATACTAATAATTCTGTGGTGTTTGGGTTAAATCCAATTTGTCCAGAGTTTGAGTTTGATAACATTATAATAATAAAAGCGTAGATGTTTTTGGTCTATTTTTGGTAACTCTACGTTTTATAGAAGTGAAGCAATAAACTGGTAAAAACATGATGATCAGGATTTGTCCATACAAATATGGTATAATCATGACATGACATTTAAACGCGTATTCCGAGCAATAACCAATTTGGAGTTAACAGGTCTCTCCCATTCACCACTAAATTATATCCTTGATTAAAGTAAAAATTGCACCTGCCTTGAGAATTAGCACACCATATTTTATTGTAACACCATTAGCGTCACAAAAAATGAATTTAAGAGCTTTTGTTCATTCAGACTTCCCGTTGCTCGCTTTGTATTAATTACCGGCTTAATGTAATCAAAGCTCGATGCATCACGCGGTATCTCTGGATTTTGATTAATAATTCTAATGAGCGGCGGTGCCAAACGAGTTAATTAAGGCGGTTTTTGGTTGTGGTGTCGGTGTGCCACTGCGCCCGCGCCGGTAAACGCGCGCATCAATCACCGCTTTGAGCGCGCCGCCGATTCCCTAATGATTGAAATGACGACTTGCACCGCGGTTCCTTCAGTCAACCGTGATTGTCTGCCGGTCAAAGTAAATGATTAAGCCTAAACGATATGGAACTCGATACCTAATTTAAGGAAAATACATTTCAGATTGTTCTAATCTATCGTTGGAATGATAGCAAATAATATTCCAACGATAGATTATATATGGTTACCTAAGCAATATTTATACCAAAGGCTATTAAATCAGTAGCCTAACCCGTAACAGCAGCGCCCTGCGGCAATCGCTAAAGTAAGGCTACTGGTAAAGAAACGTGCAAAAAGTAAGTAACTACCGATAACATTTTATGTTTCATCAATAAGAAATAATTATGGCAACATTTCTTTAAATAAAAAACAACTTTAAAAACTAAACCAACAAATAAGTACTATATACTCTGGGGCTCCGCGCCGCTTTACCTACTTTGTGATTATACTGACCTTTCTATAGAAGTAATTTTCAAGATAGTGGAGGGTAATAAAAATAATGTTTTTTTCCCAGATAGTCATTTTTAGGGTTCCGTTTTCAACAAGGAACCCTTATAGTTTTCGTTATGTGCGTCTGTCTGTCTGTTTGTCCGCGGCCTAGCTCAGAGACTCTTAGTACGCTGTTATTTGGCATGGACATTGGATTTGGATAGGATTTTTAAAAATATTGGGGGTTCTAGCGTACGTAAGAGAAATATTTTGTTTTAAAGTGCTCATTTTTGATAGAGCCAAGCCACGCCAAGCCCTACCAACGAAACCATTTTATTTGGAAATATAAAATGAAAAAAACTCATTTCAACATCCTTTGAAAACTATCAACATCAAGGTAGGCTTTACAGATAAACGAATAATAGACCAACTTTTAAAATGTACTTGTATTAGCAAGAAATGAGGTCCATAATATCATAAAAAAATATTTTGATGAACGTAACTGTCATAAATAGGTACCTAAGTAGTATTGGTTACCTACGGAACCCTACACTTTGCGTGGCCCGACACGTGCCTATGGCTGTTTTTTAAGATACCTATGTAAAAATTTAAATCAAATCTCTTATAATCACCTAAAATGATTAAAATAATCCCAAAATTAAAAACGCAAGGTCGACCCATGAGACAAATAGTGGAGATTAGTGTGAATCAAAACAGTTTATTCAGTAAACTAGTGAGCCAAGAGCCGACCAGCCAAACATTATCAATCATTCGCCGCGGGCCGGCAGAATTGCTTTAATTTGATAAAACGCAATTAGCTACCATAAAGAAATCTAATCTCTGAGCCAGCCTCAAAACCAGAGCTCTACTTTTTTGGCAGTCATGTTTTTTGAGGCGCGTTCCATTTGGAAATTATTTTTTGTCTTTGTATATTAAGTATGATATAAATAAATATTTAAAACCATGTGCAGGGCAGGAAGAAATTTTACCAACCAACCATTACTAGGTCTCTACTAAGGTATTTAATTAAGTTAAGTTTTTAGATTATTTTGGACTTTATAAGTATGCTTAAGGTAATACATAAAGTAGTTCGTATATTTTTTTTCTTTACTTACAGCATAATGGTAGTAGTGATAAGGCATTTTTGAGTTCATCAAACGATTAAATTAATGTCATCATCATCACATATTATGCGGATAATTTTGATCCAGTGGCAGCATGGCAGTAGGCAAGGCAGTGGAGTCGGGTTGGGTATCAAGTGGAACGCAGCGGGGTCCACGGTTAATTCTCCGCGCTACCAACAGGTGGCAGCAACGCGGCACTTCAAATCTGTCAGACGCCAATGCCTTTACGTCAGAAAGCCGCGAATAAAATTAATGATGTTCGCGCCTTAATGACGTTTCACGACGCCGCTCCATTGTGTCCGTAATACAACAATTATTGAGATCATTTATTAAGTTTATTGATCTTTTAACTTAATCTTTTATTTCGTAATTTAGCTCCGTGCGAGCGCGCGAACTCTGAAAAAAATATCTCATATGCGGAGGTATTTTTTGGACTATTTTTGTCATTATACGGCGTGATGTGAGCGACTCTTTGAATGTAGAGGCAATTACTGCCCCGCATGTGGTTTGATTATGTACGAGCTCAATTCCATCTAGCGGTGAGGCCTTAACTTGCTTGTAAAAACATTACCAAAACCTTTGTCGACGGTAGTTTTTGAGCTTCCGTTGTTAAATTGGCGTTGATATTAGGAGCTATTGTAACAATTTAGCTAGACGATGTCGGCAAAAGTAGATTAAGAGAATCATTATTACGGCTCTTTCTAATTCAAAGGTGTTTGTTGGAACCGCAATAATATTGTTACTGCGGTTATTTGTCTCCGGATAGATAATTTAAGTAGTAGCTAGTGTTGGTACAGGACGCGCCTTGCTCGTTAGGCTGTGAGTCGTCGTCGCCGTCGGCTGCGGTAACTGCAGGCAGTTTGCGTAATTACCAGTTAGTTGACAGTTACGTTCCTTTGACGACGACGGCTAGTTGTGAAGCTTAGAGTGGGCTGTAGAAACTCCGCCCGCATCGTAATTACTAGTTAGCGCTACGAAGGTTTACCCGTTGATGAACAAGGTTACGAGTATTACAAGCAAATAAAGACGCGGAAAACACGTCCTAGGAACTCATGTCTAACGACGTAAAAGTAGAATGGACGATGTTATGTGGCAGATATACCTATAATTTCCTCAACGAGTGACAATGATAGTGAAGTGCTATGTAAGTACTATTGAAAATTCAAGGGTAGTTTGTCGTCGATAGTTTACATTCGTGTGCTACACGTCGTGAAAGGCGTATTATAGCATTATCTATAATAATGTAGACGATCGGCCGTAAGCTGTAATGTAAGTGAGTATATAATAATTGTATATAGACGGATATGTACGGGTCGAGAGGTAATTCGTCGTCTCTGTCTTCACGATCGTCGGAAACCGTCGCAATTAGATGCAATCGTGTTGGAATTATTGTAATAACCAAAAAGAATCGATGGTCTAACGATGTTCGATCGCTGTCCGGCTCGACGGCGATTGGCGCGCAGCTCACCAATGCGCGCGCGCACGCCGGCGCACGATCGCTTGTTAGCCGATCTGCAGACGATAAGCTAATTATACCACTGCAGCCGGACGTTGATCGTTATTGTACTGCCTATTCGCCTCTATTTTTCAGATGTTAAGCGCGTGTAAGACATTTTAATCGGTTCGCGTTCAAGAGTTACGAGGTTGTTATTAAAGCGTCGACAAGAAATCGATGCTCACATCGGCCGAATCGTCTAATTACGGATATGGATATGTTGTAACGGCCGTTCGGACCACCTACAAAAGCTATTATGGAAATTATAATGTTGAGAATGGGAATGCATATAAAAACCTGCGTTTGAATGTTCACAATAGTATTTATTTACCAATGCAAGTACAAATCGTTATCAACTGAGAACATTTAAATAAGTACTTCTATTCTATAAAGTACGCTCTAAGATTACGCTTTAAGATTATTTTCAGCATCAAAAGACGTCAGTTCAGTATTGATTGCAGGCATCAAAGTCACGTATCGAGCAGGCGTCGCTAGGGCGCGCATCTCTTCATTTGCGCGTACGTGACTACTGCCTATGCGCTCGCGTCGTCGTCGTGTCGTCGCGGTGTAGTGCATTGCTACATGTGCTACGCTGAGTTGCGCGTAGACATGTTATTATGAAAACTCTACAGCAACATGAAACTAGACATATCATAAAATACTAAATTATTTAATCGATAAGCAAGCAACACTTAAGTTAGGTTACATTGCCATACACGTATCAAATTGGTCTAAATACTCGTAGTAGAAGAATAGTTTTATTTTATTTAATACCTTCCCTATTCAGGTAGGCTCGAGCCCCTCGGTGGGTTGCTGTTGCTGCTGATGCTGTTGATGATGAATCCGTTAAATGTCTACGTTAGGCACTTTTCAAAAGTTATTTTATTCAATAAATAATGAATGCCGAAAAGATCTGGCCAATGTTTGTCATTTTGTGCAAAGGCTTCACGCCAAATGGCACATCCTTTTGTGTCGACCGCATGTCGTTTTAGCCCATTTCCCCTTAATAATGCCTAATTGTTTGCGGTCGACTCACCCTTAAATGTTCAGAAATGTGCACGCATTTTGGCACTAGACATCACGAACAATTTGACAAACAAGCACCAATCATAGGTAATTTGGGTAATTATATTATTTAAAACGCAGTCATCCTTTGCGGTCTATGCACAGTTGTTTTACGTTAAATATTTAGTAGGTATACCAATACCGTGTAGTTACCCGTAAAGTAATAAACTGCCTATATAATAATGATTACTACGTAGGTACCTATACATATTTTGTAGTTAGTTATTTACGTTGTAGTTCCAACTTCACAAAGATTATTTCGTGTTCATTTTCTTCTCATGTCGAGATTACTTCGTATTATGTATTTATTGGTGTTGTAAACAAAATCAGCCCGATTATTTGTTGAGGTCAGATATTCACACATTCATTAATTTGCTTACTTCTTTGGGGATGGGAGCATGATTTTATGTGTGTGTATTACGTATTTAGTTGTATGGATCAGAAACTATAAGTATCATAGTAACAACACTCCAGACGACGACGGTCATCGGGCGCGACCGGTGCGGGTGACGGCGGCGGCGGCGGCGGCGCGGCGTGGGTGCGACATGTACAACCCATTTGTTCCGATGACGATCGGCCACGTTTATTATAATTCACTTATCGCGTTTAATTTTTCCTAGTTAGTATAAGTGATAAGAAGCACTTAAATAAATCGTAGACATAACTGTATCACATAAAAAATTGCAAGTTTGGTTACGTATTTTGCTATCTATAAAATTTCCAAAGTAACTTTTTCACTATCTCAAAAATAATTAAGAAAAAATAACTAGGTATCAATGTTCCAACAGTATTATTTCTCTTATAAGTAGATTTTGATATAATCGTGTTTAAAATATTAGAAGAAGTGTACGATGGGCAAGAAAGGAACCAGTCGGGTGGATGTTCAGTCTGTCAAACTAAACAACTTTTGTTCGTATGTAAATAGGTAATTGAACAAAATAATATTATAATTATAAGTAGAGAATCTACTGATCGATCATCCAACTCGACTGGTGTGTACGTCTGTGGAGCGTCAAAACATTATTTCAAAAACTTTTGCCGATCGGAACGGTCGGAAGGTCATTAGATCCTTTAGTATTTTTCAGTGGATGTTGGTTCTTTTACGTAAGGAAGTAGTTCTATATAATAATTTCACTTCATAATTGCGTTCACGCTGCTGAGCTCACAATTTAACGTAATGCTTTGCAGTTTTTAAAGTTAAAACTGATTGCCTTTGTGGAACGGCATTTTAACTTAAGTGCTTACTTAACAAAGTTAACAAACTAAGCTATAAAACTAAATGACCTGAACAGTAGCAGTTAAAAAAGCTCACATAACAAGATTAAATATTTCAAACATACGATATCAAGTGTGTGTCTTTATAAGTCTTAAAGGGTTCTTTTTAGCTTTATAAAACATGAATACATAACCTATGTGAAGAAATATTCGACGCAATACTTTACTTGTTTAAATAAAGAATAAGTTAAATTAGTACTCATACTATTCACACTATGTACCTATTATATAAGTAGGTATAAACAGATTCAGATAATTTATTCATAAACAATATACATTGTGTTTGAAATAAAAATTGACTAAATATAATTAAAACAAAGATATGCCAAACTAATTCCCAAAATTCACAAAACAAAACTAGAGCCGCTAACAGAACACCTTAGTAAAATCAATAAATACATCAGTAAAAATGTCACATAAGCTCTAAAACAAAAATAATCATTTCAAAGTTCTCGTCGAAAATCTTCCACATTGTAGCAACACTTCTCGAACAGAATGCTTTTTAATTTGTTTTTAAAAATATTCTCATTTTTTATAGCTTTTAGTTCTAGAGGAATCATTAATTACATTAAACTCTTATTATTTATACTTTACTACTTATGTTAAGCCAAAAGCTACTGGGTATACTCACATTACCAATTTACCATCGGAGTACAAATATCATAACGGTTTACCCTATTTTCTTCAGTTTAGTTAATTTTGTTTTTGTATACTAGGTCCTTAAAAATTATGTTTAGGAGAGATAGGTTTGAAAAACTTGTATTTTTTACAAAACCGTACAATTTTTTTTTCAAACTGATGGTTGCATTTTGCTTGCGGCATCCTAAAATTGTACAGACGCCAGTAATTTTCTAAAATATCATTTTAATTTTAGACAAAATAGACTAGCTTTTGTACTGGTCCGTATTTTTTACATTATCAAGCCACATGCGTTGTCTTTAGATCACCGTTCCATGCTCACCTTGGACGAATAAACATTCGTCCAAGATGCTCACCCACGGGAAATAATTGGCTTATGAAAAAATACAGGAAGTCATTAGTAGCAAAACGAGCCGCATCTATTTGACGAGAATTGTCGGTTTCGTTCCTCTGTGACACTGCTGCGAATCGAATACTAAATTAATTGTATTGAAATAGTGTAAAAAAATAAAATAAAAACTAAGTTTATAAAGTATCTGTAGCACCCCCGTAGCTCCCCCGTAGCACCACCGTAGCATCCCCGTAGCAGCCCCGTAGCAGCTTCTAAATTGACTTCATCGTCATCAACAGCTCTTACACGTCTCCAACGAGGGGCTCGAGCCTACCCTATGACGGTCAGGCCTTAGTCGGACATGACTATACAACGTGATATTGACATCGTTTTGTTCCCGCCGTGTAGTGATAGTACTCGTCAAACTGAACAACTTTTCGCGAAAAAAAAACATTCCTGCGACAAAAACATTTTTGGTCCCTCCATACAAAGTGAGACTCCCCCGACCGACCCATTTAACATCTTAATAGAAAACTTTTAATTTAGAATCGCCGCATTTGGGTTGGTCATTTTAGCACGTTACAGGCCTGTTAACTAAAAATTCAAGTAATTTATAAATAAATAAATAGTATAGATGGGGCTGATCCCCTTGAGACCAAAATAAAACGTACGTCCTCGCAACTTGATATTTCAGACGTTAATTCGCTTTTAGGGTAGGCTCGAGCCCCTCGGTGGGAACGATGAGCTGTTGAGAATTCGCTTTTAATTCACCAGATGAATAGCCTTTTACGTGGTTTGTAGATCATTAAATTTTTATTATTGTGATTTGTATGTGAGCGAAGAGGTAGATCATTGTCATACAACGATCATAGGAAACACTTATCGACACTTCTTTTTTAATTTGTTCTTCTTTTTCTTTTTTTTCGGTAAGGGGTTAAATATCAGAAAAGGTAATTTAATTGGTGTGCTTTTTGAAGAACGTTGATATAACCGCGGGAAATATCGTTATCTTTAATATCGTTATCTCTGTTCTTTTTGTTCAAATTATAATAATATAAGTTTATTATCAGACCAGAGTCCATAAAAATGTTAGTAACAATTTTCTTAAATAAATATAGGTCTATAAGTTATATTAGATTATAGTTGGTAATCCCTTAATAATTTTCTGTTTAATCAAGAGACCTACAAGGCGTTTTTTTTTTATCTTTTTATACATATTTTTATTTTATTTAGGGTTATAATTTACCAAGAATATTATTTATATAACAAAAAATAATAATAACAAGCCTCCAGAATGTAAAGTAGTAAATTAATAAATAAATAAATTATTTACCTGTTTATCTTCCTAACATCAGATATTTTTGTTTTATAGCTGCTTTTACACGTAATGAATGAATGAACTTATCGCACACAAACAGACAAATAATACCACAGAAAAATGGAATTATTGGCGGCTTTGTTGATAAGGTATCAACTTCTTACAGGCAATCGGATACAAGTGAGACAGTATAAACTTATTATAATGCGGGTCTGTCCACTTATTCCAATTTGATATTTACTTAAACTTACTAGTAATAGGCACACATACGCTGATATTATACCTATAAACATGTCCATATTATAAACTACATAAATGTTGTGTACACATTTAAATACAATCAGTATTAAAATATCAATAATTGTAGTAGTTACCCTAGATATTCGTACTACATGTTGGTTGTTACAGTCTCACATTTTGATAGATTTGCTAGTGTAGCGAACGGAAAACAGTTACGTGTTCTTTACTTATTTTCAAAGATAACTGGAGCATATCTTAAACTAATTTATTTAATTTTATCATCCATTTTAAACAAGTTACGGAGTAGACCGTTGTTAAATTGCTAACTTATTTTTATACTAATGCCCACCGATAAATAATGTACCTACGGCAAACCAATTAACTCCTGATTAATTAATAATAGTGTAAATTAAGTTATTTTACGGTATCTGTAATAAAAATATAATAAAACTTTAATTAGTAAGTTAATTGCGATTGCGCTCTATCCCTGCGTTTGTCGGAACATTCGCTAATGACCGTTTTATTGCGTGTGCACAACAAATCACACCGGGAACATACTCCAAGTGTACGAGTATGTCATAAAGAGAGAATTCAAAAACGACACCAATAAAAGCTTTATGATTAGTGAAACCGCTAGAGGAGGATTCATTATGGCCATTATGCGCCGTGTTTATCGACCTTCTCTCTACAAGCCAATAAAATAACGAACGACCGAGATAACGCGGACAGTCCTCTAATCTCCGGAACAAGGGACACTAATTCGATTGTGGTTTCGGTCGAGCCTTTTTTTGGGGTTTACGGCACAAATTGAAGAGTTAAAAAACTACAAATTGGCTTTTTCGAGAGTCATTCATTAGTTTGGACCCTGAATGGCGTTGGTTGTGTCGTTTTCGCTCAATTAGCTAAACGGAAATTCGAGTCGACGATCGCACACGGCGGGCGCCGTACAAAACGTCACGTTGCCGTTGTGAATGTTTGTAGTTAAAGTAAACTTAACTACAAGGACATAAAGTAAAATTTGACTCGGACCGGACACGTCTCTGGACGTCGTCATCGTCGGACGCCATTACCGCCGCCATAAGTTACGACCGCGTTTAAAAGTATTAGCATCGTTGTTCGGATAAGCACGTATTAAAAATTATGCAAATACAATTTCTTGTTGACATAATATAATAAAATCAAAGAATTATGGACTGTCAAAAAGCACCTTTTCAAAATAATTACTTAAATGTGCCTAAATTATTGACATTTTTTAAACTTCATCATCATCATAAACGTAAAGAATAAATTCTAGAATATTGCATAGAATTATTCTAGGCTTTGAAGCCTTATTCAATTAAAACTTATCGAGCAAAACTTCTCGGTTGTTCAGTTCATGAAACTGAGTATTTTTGGGATCTACTCGTAAATAAACTACACGTATTTTATAGCAAGGCTGTTTGAATCAATCCGGATTAAAAATGTTTTAGGTGCAGTTGTTCAGTTTGTGGACCCGAGAAGTGTTATTTAACTATAACGTTGTCGATCTCGGCTTGTTTGATACTATTATAATCTGCGACATTATGCAAGGTTTAGTGGTTTGGATACTTTACATATTATGTATATTTTGTCACAAAATAATATCCTGCTGTTTATCAACTCAGTAGATGACCATCAAATTTTTGACATAAAGTGATTATGTCTAAGTTTAATGCGAATATTATTTTGTTATTATACAATGTTGATGACAGGAAATGTTAAGTGATTTGAACAATTTATACGCTAAATTCGTTGATAAGTTAAATGGCTTACACAAACCATGGACACTTTGCAATGCAAAGTATGGGTGTGAATTTTCATAACTTATCAATATAATCCCTTTTTGTCATTGAGTTTCCAATATTTAACGGAGGTTATGAGACAAAAAAACTGGCTAATTACTGTAAAATTCACGCTTCGCTAGCACCATCCTGCATCCTACATCATTTTGTTGTTTTTTATTTGTTTATCTAGTCCCAATGAGTATTGACTTGCTAAATATTATGATGGTGTCAATGTTTCGTAATCAAGTCCTTACTTTAATTCTCGTTTATCACTTTTTAATACCCAGCAACAATAAAGGGCCTGAGCGGGAAAAAAGGTGACATCGCATCGCATTCCTAAACCTTCGATATTAAGGGGATTTTAACACATTTAGCATATCTGGCTTGTAGTTAAAAGCTGTATAATAGCGTTATCTGTGGCCCGGCACTAAATTGGGATGTCTCGAGGCGGGCTGTCTTATCAGCAGCGTCGTGTTCGAGTTGAGTTGTGTTGGGCTTTACGGGATATTTACGCGCACCCCACGCCACCCGGGAGACGCCAACCGGAGCGGGCGCAGGCCTACGCAACAACGTCCACATCTTATAGCCAGCATTTGCTGTTTTCATATTAGACAGGTTTATTCTTGATGTGCCTGCTGTGCTAAGTTATATTTACACAGCGTGTTGTCACTTCTTTTTTTTTGAACGGACTAATGGCGTTTCTAACAGAGTGGTAATATAGCGGGTGCTGACTTGAAATAAAGGGCGCGGACTTGCTTGTTGTCACTTCATATTTTAATAGACAGTGAAAAACTGGCATAAAGTGCAAGGTGTCTACATTATTTATGGCCACATATTGCGACAAAATAAAAGGAAAAATATGTCTTTGATTTATATTAAAAAGCTTATTGAGATAAGCCCATTGAAATGACACTATAGGCAACTACGATCATCACCGATAGGACTAAGCGACAACCCTTGCCGGACGCATCGGTTTGATGAAGCGCTTTTTTTATACTTTCCGTTTTTTTTATCTTCTTGTCTGAGGTTCATTGATAAACGGACAGGTATACGTACTCAGACCGGCGCCAACATTCCTCGCCCCGACCTCACACTTACTCGTAGCCTTATAAAAACGGGCACACTTTTTTATATTAGCACTTTTGGTCTTATTTGCCTTCTTTTGTGTTCGTTCTGGTTGTTTGTTTTGGTTATTAGTGGCCTGTAGGAAGTGGACCCGATAAACCTATTCGGCCTAAGCGTTTTATTGTACCAATTTTGGATATCCGTTTTCATTTTACGTCGACATATCGGCGCTCAACTGTGAGTTGAAAGCACAGGATGGGTCGAGTCCTTTATTTATAGTTGCCTATCATTTCCATTAGCACCTTCTAATATAGGGTAACTACAATTTATGATGCTAGCTTAAAAAGTGTTTTGTGCAGTAAAAGGGTTTAATAAGCTTCGTGAGCTTCATTAAGCTTGGAGCCAGGTGATAATTGGACGTTTAATAACGGCTTGTAGTGAAGGTCCAAGTTCGTTAACCGCCGATAAATTTAGCAGAAGCGGAACTAACCATATTAGCATTTTATGAATGGGCTAAAAGCATGGCGGTGACATTCGAAAGTAGTGACCTCGCGGCGGACAGCGCTGCCTCTAAAACATTGATTGTCCCGATAATTTTGTCCGCACGTTATTTATTACTTAACGCGTGCTAACAGCAAAACGATTTCGAAAAGTAAATTCTTTTGGGTTTTGATGTTGTTGTTTAATAAAATTAAATGTGGAGAGGCGTTGAACGAGAACGAGGAATTATTTATTTTGGGATTTTTATGAATGAGCGTGCGGTGATTCCGTGTCCCGAGGCGGTTCGGTGAACATCCTCCCAGGTCTCCAGGGTCGTGGTCGTAAATGAGGCCAAATTGGTGTTACCTGTCCCTGCCTCGTCATTTCTCGTCCACTAATGAGGGCCTGGTCGGCGGCGCCTTTGCTGCTCCACGTAATGGTAGCGTTTAGTCCTAGTGCAATTTTGATTTATTTGGCAAAGGGTCCATTTCCGGTTTTAAACGACAAATTAGTCTTCATTCATGACTTTTTTGTTCTTGTAGAATTAGGCATGTGGAAGTTTTTGATGTGGTTGAGATTTTGCACAGAAAATTATCAAAGGGTCCTTTCAAATTATTGAATAACTGTGGGAGCGTTGTAGACAAGATTAAATATTGCGAATGAATGTTTATAGTAAGAGATTATATTCCTTAATTGTTCAATCAATAGGCTGATTGACTGGACTGCCTTAACTGTTACAGATAAATAAAAACGTGTGTGCCAAACAAACAAAGTAGATACCTATCTAATATCAATATTAATTATGTCTGAGCAAAGATTGCATGTTCCAATAATTATAAATCGTACCATCACGTAGGTAGGTTAGCGATATAAGTTGCAAACAATCCGAGTGCTCTTTGTAATCATTTTCGCATGATTACTCAAGACGTAGAACCCATTATTTGTTATTAGGAATGGAGTCAACCGCACGTACAATGCGAAATCACTGTCGGCACATTATATAGCTAAAATCGTGACTGCATGTAACAAATATCTATATTTATATCTATTATACATTATTATATTATGTATTTTGTATCGGTAACTACAATAGATGATCGCGTACAATTGTTACCTCGTAATTAATATATGTAAGAACATGATTCTTGGTATTCTTGAACTTTTAGGTCTTTCTTTTAGTTAGAAGTCATTTTTATTTATGTATGAGGGAAACCTAACTTACAGGACAAATTTACACCAGTTTATTGTCGTCAGATATTCTCTACACATCACATGTTGACATAGGACAAAGTTCAATGTTTGGTGCCGGGCTCCGATCCAAAGTCAATATTTTACGAGCATTGTTTCCAAGAGCTGCCGATAAATCGGTAGGGTTCTGATATTTGCATGGGCCCATGTTTTTTTTGTGTAATACATTTAGTTTTGGCTAAGGAATTTTGGCACGCAGCCGCAGTATTTTGAAACAAACTGCGTGATTCGATACGTTTAATGGAATGACAAATAGGACCAAACAAACATGAGACAGGTTTATCTTTAGGGTCGAATACAGTCAGATAGTTTTATCTAACGATGTCGATACGTCCGATACTTAATTAATTATAAACTTACAGACTTTTCATTTTACAACTCACGTGTTGATGATAATGAAGCGAAACAAATGTGGGTACAGACATACTCTGGTAGTGCGATGGAGGCGGCGTATGAAATTAAATAAAATAAATAAATAAAAAGAGATTTATTCACCAAAATGTTATGGCACATACAAAAATCAATAAATACAAAGTATATATAATTAGATGGACCAGGGAACATTGGTGAAAAGGAAAAACCTCAGCAAAAACGCAGATTTTCAGGATCTCCCTATGTTCGCTACATTGGATTCTCCAAATTAAGGGTAAGTTTTCCTTAAAAAAATAATTATTGAATAAATATTAATTATTAGGTGCTGTCTTTTAATATTACAAAACCAAGAATGAGAAGTTCTTATATTATTACGTAAATTTTTCAAATATTTAATGATATCTTTAATACAACGCAATGTGTGAACTCAATAATGCAAAACCTCTCGAGCATTTTATTTTTATTCATCTTAAAAAAAAAAAACTGGAAAATACGGAAGTAGTAAGTATTTTGTACGGAAGTATAAACTGCTCGAGTCCATTTTTATAAAAATAATTTGGTTTTTGCTCAGAGGAAATAAAAGACGATCGCTTCGCTCCCTCGAGGCGACGCGCGTTAGAAATCTTTGTGTTTTTGCTATTTTTGAAAAGCTTCTGCTATCAGTTCCATGGGCTGACCCATAGATATAATATGTAGCAAAAAAAAATCTAAGTCTATGGTGCTACCCGAGACATTTTACATTATTTAATTAACATGTTGTTTAGATAAGAGTAACGAGTTCACACACACAAAAATATAAAATAAAAGGGCACTCTTTTTAGTACTTTAAAATATATATTTTTTCTTTTGAGTCATTCAGACGTCAGAGACCAGAAAAAAAAATGCGTGCAGGCATGTAGATCAATAATAATTTTAATCACTCGCCGATATATTTAAAACTATCCTATCTCTCCAATTGCGTGTGATGTCATCCTTCCTTCGAGCAGGTATCAATAAGTTATTCTTAATTTTGTGAAAACGATAACTTGAAACTGATGCAGTTCGTAACTTTACACATATAAAGTATAAAATTGTGTGCGTTGCATTTAGCTGGTGATACTTTTAGTTGGTAAACGTTATTTGTGTCCCGTCTGGCATGACTTCGACCGGTGTTCAAACGTCGTGTGATGAACTAAAAATATTAAGAATAAACGTTAGTCTATGTGCTAATCACTGAAGCAATATGTACCTTTAGACGCGCATGACCAAGAACGCAAAAGGCCAAATCATAAATTAATGGCCAGTATGTCGTAAAGTTAGTTTTTATTATCAAAACCAATTATCAATGTGGTATTGAAATCGAAACTATTCAAAACTTACGACACACGTCAACGTATTTAAAAATAAAAATAACGTAATAGTTAAAGTATGTAAAAATATAAAAATATTAGTAATATTTGTTTTTTTTATTTTTTGTAGTTTTTTTTGTATTTTTTTTTTTGATTATTTTGTATATTCTATTCTATTCTATATGTAAAAAACTCAAAAATAATGTATAATAAGATTCATCACTAAATACACCATAGTGGGGCCGCTCGTTGAGAGAGAGGCGCCAAACAGATTAGTCGCTGGCGATACCATCATCGCGCATCGGCCCGACTCACTCGAGCTGATTAATTTGTACGCCACTAATAAACGACTTAATTACTCTATTAGCATCGACGCCGCGATTTAAACGATTTTAATCTACTTTAAATTTGAAGCCATTACAGAAACACATCAAAACAATCGAAACAAATCAGCACCAAAAACGGGTCTCTACATTGTAATAAAGTTCAAAAAAACATTCCAGCACGCTCGCCAAATCAAAAGATTCTCACAGAATCGGACATTTAATATTCGGAATGGTCATAATGCGATTCAAACGATTTATTTTCCGTGTAAGCACATCACGTACGAATCAAATGATCGTTCGAGAACCGAAAAATAACTGAAATCGCTCCTATTAGCTCGAAATGATTCGATAGTTCGATATCTTGGTACAAATCGATTCGAATTGAGAATAAACACTACAATTAGAGGCGGCTGCAGCTGTTAGATATGCGATCGGCACTGGCGTCATCCACTAAAATAATATGACACAGCCATTTCTGAATCTCCTTCACGTACCCAAAAAGGAAAACTATTGATATAGCTGTATAATTAAGTACAACGGAACAACCGTAGTGGCAGCAGCGTCATAAAAAGTTATTCTGCAGGTGATGAAGATTTCAGATTGCAGTTCGTTGCATCTACCTACAAATAATCTCTTTCATTTAAATTGCCCTCTTCTATTTTGTAACCTTAAAACAAAATCTGAAATACGCGAGGTATCAATCATCATACTCGTACTAATCAACTGATGTAGAATTTAATTATGCCATGTGCAAGTACTGACAGAATACCAGCGCTGCAGAAGTAGTATATTATTATTATTATTGTGGAATATGCCGAGTCAGCACCATGTTGATTCGCGTAATGAAGGTGGCACTGCCGTGTGGTGACGGCAGAGTAGAACACATTTGTGCGATTTGGCGACTTAGGGACTACACATTGAACAGGGAACGGGCAGCAGCGCTCTCTGATACAGTGACCTTTTAATCTGCGATCTCCAACCCGCCTGCCAAGCGTGGAGATTATGGCAAAACCCTCCACTTAAGTGGAGGAGGCTCATAGTCCAGCAGTGGACTGTAACGGGCCGTTGATTTTGATTTGAGATGGCACTGTGCGCACTGCGCAATCATACTCTAATGTTTTTTTACTCTACTCTCTTTTACTCTTTTATAATTGAATTGTTTTTTGTTTTTGTTATTAGTTTGTATAATTTTTCTGTCTGTTTGTCAATTTTTGTGTATTTAAAATTGATTTTTGTGCTGTCTGTGTGTTGTGAATTAATAAAGTTTTCCTCCATCTATCTATCTAAGTATTCTTCACTTCATCCGATCGCTCTAATTTTGGTTAACCTAGGTGTCTAGAGCCCTCCTCGGGGACATGGTGGCTAACTACAAATGAGTAATGACATTCCGCTTGGCTAAATAATAAACTTGATTATTTATTTAAATTATATGTTGAAATATATTATGATCCCTCAGTCCACCGCCAGGCTCCACATACATAACTTTTATTTTTTAAGTGCATTGCATTTTATCTTTTTGCTGCCAATTTATATAAGTGTAACAAGCGCCGCTGCTGACGTTACTTGTAGGGATCAGCGGCGCACACTGTAAGTGGTTACTCATGCTTTCAGAGCCTATAATTTGACAATATTTTGTGTCATTTGGGCTTTATTATTACTTATGCCATTACACGTCTGTGGATATAACGTTAATACAAGAACATCGCAGCCGCGGGGGCGATTAAGGGCGCACTAACCACAGGGTCCCCTAATTCAATATTAAAAGCATCCTACGACGTGATCGGCAACTAATAATAGTCTAATTTGAAGAAATGTCCCTGAGAAAATGTCGGTATGTCATCCTATTTCTTAGAACTTTTTTCTAATAGGTAAAATGAAATGACTTTCGAATGACTGTATTTAACATCAGTTTTGAGAATAATGTCGGTTGAATAGCGCATAAACAGGGTGTTTAGGATGGTTAATTGACAGGACGCTCTAATAGATTCGTAGTGCATAGCAATGGTGATGTAAATGAAACAAAGGCTGCGGGACACGTAGATAATAAAGTCTAAATTAAGTTGGTCTGTATTCCAGTGCGGTCGGCGCGCGGCGCTCGGTACCTAGCCGCCTGTAAGTGGAGGCGATGTGCGGAGTGGCGGAGTGGCGGCGGCGGCGGCGACGCGGTGCACAGGGCGCTGGGCGGTCCCAGCCCATGCATACTAACACGACTCGTAATAAGCAGCCTGATTTTATGTTTATCCCTCCAGCCCTGTGCAAGGAGCTCGAGCACTCGACCCCCGATCTCCCGTCACTACGCTCTTTGATACCTAACTCCAGCGGTGTTTCCCCATCCGGAAACAAATTAACGAGAATAAAATAACAATTACGCAAACTTTTAACAATAGAACATAATTAACGTAATGAAACATGAAGCGGATGTTTCGATCATGACCTCTAATGCAGAAATAAATATTGTCATTACAAAAACGGAACAAAACGCTGGTACATAGGTAATATTTCGCCGATAAATAACATTTAATGTGCATTTGATGCAGAATTAAATTCCTATTGTTGTTGTTGGCCATTATTTTATTAATAGCATTATAAATGGAGGTGAATTGTCATAGAGCGGATAATGAGGAGGTTTTTGTCATCTGTCCTTTGGAATTGCGTCATTACTGCCTGCGCCCGCGCCGCCGCCGCCCCCGCGCCCGCCCCCCGCTGCGCTCCGTCGGTCGTGGCCCGCCCAATCACGAGATGCCATTTCGGAGACAATTTTCGAAAATAGTTACGTTTTGATAGCTTTTTATTAGATAACGACCGTTGTTCGTTGAAATGTGACCACTAATGGGTGATACGTGTATAATAGCAGGCGATTTGGAGGTTACTGACTTTGGTAGTTTCGAAAGTATTATAGTTAGTCGTTAGTCATTATTTTCAGGTTTACAGTAATTTAATAGAATAACAAGTGATTAATCATGAAAACTCTAGGTATAATGGTCCTATTTACCGCTAAACAACAAGCTGTAGGTCGCGGTGGTGCATGGCAGCGCGCGCGCATCGTAGCGTGAAAAGCACTAAGCCGAGAGCTGCGCGGCTTAATGCAGATAATGAGACCATCATCGTTTACAGAAGTAAGTTTAATTAACGTAAAAAAGCGCGTTTACTCTAACCGCCGGCTTATCGCGTCCATCTTGCCACTTATAATGACTGTTGTTCATTATTTTGTTGCTCGCTCTACGCGTCTATGTCGCTTCCGGCCTCGCGCTGCGCCCGCGCCGCCGCTTCTAAACACCAATTTTATGGTTTTGTGACTATTTGATTTCATGTGTACCTTCCCGTAAGCTTCAATCCAAAAATCAGTTTAATTAATTTAAGCTTGGCCGTTCGTCGCTAGATAACATCGGGGTGTGGAAAGTCAGATTTGGTATAATTAAATTAATTAGTAACCTAGTAAATAAGTACAAGACTACGGATTTTGGTTCGTTAAATAATTACGATCTAGGTTATGATTTCAAACGTAATGTTGATGTTGATTTTAATTGCGCATCATCACGAATCATCACGGAGAAACATACACGCTACGTTTTTGCTGGGAGAAATTAATCTAAGACAATGCATTACGATTTTTGAAAAAGCAAAACACATTGCGTAATGTCGTAATAAAAATAAAACGACAATGCAGAGAATAAGCAAGCTTACCTGTTAACTGAATAACGCACTCTTAGCTGGTTATTCAGTCCATTAAACTGAACAACTTTGATTCTAGAACATTTAAAAAATCTAATTTTTGTTTTTTCATACAGACTTATTAACTGCCCGAGTCAATTTGTATGATATTTTTTATTTTTTGAAGTGGAACTAAAGTTTTCGAGTTTCATGGGCTGAAGCTGAACCAAAGAGGTTTGACAGGCCCGCTTCGCTCACGAAGCGACGTGCTTCAAAAATAATTAGGCAGAGCAGAGATTCAGATTAAAAACCCGAGGAGTTTTCTCATTTGAGGCAGAACATGGCAGAACCACCCAGAGGTTTCACGTAATTGAACTATCACTCCATATAACAAATTATGAACTTATCATTATTTTACATATATATAAATACCTACTTACATACATACATAGTTAATTTCTGTTCGCAACGTATCACGTCCAAAATGCTATTTTCTCCAAGAAGCCCTTTTGAATATGTCCTACGAAGACACAGAGAAGTTATTGTTAGTCTTGAAATGATTGTTTTGTTTTATCTATCAAACTTTATATAGGTATTTTGTACTTTTTACATAATGCCCTCTAATTTTGTCTATAAGTATACTAATTTTAGAATCTAACTTTTGTAATTTGTTATTATTTATTTTAATTGTGAGATTGTCTGAAGCACAGGAATCTTCCTAGTTCAGGTATATGTTTTATTGTATCCCTATTGGAATGTTTAGTCGATAGTATTATATTGTAAAATAAGTTTCTCAATAAATTAATATTATTATTATTATGATTTAAAATTTAGTTATACTACTTACCTGTACCAATTTCAGATCACAGTAAAATCAATGCTTGATATGTTCATAGATGAATCGAGCTAGTAGAACCGTGCTGCGTCGCGTGGAGATCCATTGCATTATGCAGTAGGGCTGATTGCAGTGAGCCGCAAGCAACTAGAGGCGTCGGTGGAGCTTAGTCGATTGCAAACCTGACAAGGAAGAATTTATTTCAATTTTAACACGGTCTGAAACATTGCAAAATTATGGCTGTTTATAAATAAACACATAAAATTTCGCAATCGCCGATAATGTTAATGAGTTTGCATTAATTATTAGAAGATTAGGTTTCAAGACTTTAAATATTATTTTTATTTAATTTACCGCTTATTAATGCTCAGTTTTAAAAAAAAAAATCCAACAGGTAAGTAATTGGCAAATGACAAACAATTATGCCATTTGCGCATTTGAATACTACTTTGAACACATATAAGTATTCTTACTTCGTTAATAGAAAGTCCAGGCGACAAATTATGTATCATTAAGTTTTCATAGAAGACAGACAAAATTGTCGTACTAGTTATTATACATTGTCTTTGAAATAAAAGGTTGAGCTGAGCTTTGAATTTCTTTATGTTCAACAAGAGCGTCGGTGGTCTAGTGGCTAGGGCCACAGTCTCCCGTCCGGGAGTCGCGGGTTCGATCCCCACCACGTACCAATGTGTTTTCGAGTTTCGAATCCATATGTACGTTTACGGTGAAGGAAAACATCGTGATGAAACCTGCACACTCCTGCGAAGAAATTCAAAGGTTGTGTGTTAAGTCGACCAACCCGCACTGGGCCAGCGTGGTCGACTAAGGCCTGATCGCCCTAATTCAGGGTAGGCTCGAGCCCCTCGGTGGGGACGTATATGAGCTGTTGATGATGTTCGACTTAGTAAAATTTCCTCTTCGCAATAATGAATAGTACGTGTAGAATACCTACTGTGTTTGCTTATTTAAATAATTGAAAATATTTTTATCTGGCAAGGGTGTTAATGTCTTAATTTTCAGTCTTAGCAATAAAAGTATTGAGTATTCAAATATGAGAGTTACGATATTTTTTACTTTCTAACATTACAGACAGATTATAAGGTGATCTACTAATAGGACATTTTTTTGTTATCTCTCTAGTAATTTACTTTCCTTTGCAGCAATAATTAGTAAAAGGAAAAATGATTTATAAAATCACATGTTTGCGTTTCGTGCACCCGTGCCTATTTTAGACAGGTGAAGATGAATTATAAATGCGAATTATAAGTACAAACTGGGACTCTACGCAAATTTCATTTCAATCTCTGTGCTATCTATTAAAATAAAAATATTCATTAAACTGTCTTGAGTTAGCTTAGTTACCTAACACATTACTAATTTCACTTTTAGCTTACGTGGCGTCGTTGTTATTATCTATTCGGCGGCGGCGGGAAGTTTACGAGAGTGCCATATTGATATAATGTGTAACAAGAAAATCTGATTAACTGCGCGCACGCAAACTGCGCAATGGAGACTTAACTTTTTACTCCCTGAGATAGTTATTTAGCTTATACAATGAGCTAGGGGTGTACAAGTAACTGATATTTTGGTAACAGATTTCTTGATAGAGCACACGTTAATCTACCTATAGGACTAAATTGTAAAATAAATGAATCGAGGGTAATAAATATGTATGAACATAATAATCTATTCTTTCTTATCTATATAATTAGGTAATTATCTGAATTTCATTACGTAAGTTAGAAAACAGTCTTCAGCTAAGTAATTATATTAAGTCAGGTTTAAATAATAAAAAATAACATCTTTCATTTAATATTTATTTATTTAATTAATTGGTTTGGTGGAATTGTTATTCAAAACTAATGAATGCTTGCTGAATTTGCGTCGTTGATTTTTCACCTAATAGGAGTAAGAGCCTTCCTCTCCCTAAAAGGTCCGTTACGCTTGATACATCGACTTTGCGACACAAGGATTAGGTAAATAAAAAATGTATCGTCGATGGGGTCCAAATTCAGCTTTTACCGCTTAATAATAATACATATTTTGTTCGGTAATATAATAATAAGTCACAATATTAAGTCAACATTATTATTTATTTAGTAACATTTAATCAAGCAGAGAGCTTTAATTTCGAGTGATCTTTAAAATATTTTAAGATAAAAGTACTAGCACCTCTCTAAAATTTAAATAGTTGTCCGTGTCATGTATGTGGCGGAGTGAACTAGCGGTGTGCCTGTACCCACGGTTGCGTCACTCACCCGATAATCTGCAGTCGGGAACAAAGACGCGACCAATTAAATAAGTATTTGCTAAGCGACTCTTGCGCAGGCAAAAACCTACTCTAAATTGACGAGCGCTTCTTCCTGATAATAACTAATTATTGCAATTACTATACGGTCAGCGCATTACGTTATATTTCCACAATATTTCATTTTAGTGCTTTGTCTAATTAATTGTAATTACTAGATGAGTGCTAAGACGATGTTATGCTAACTTTTTTACAGTTTTATAAAAATTTTATATTCTCGGATAATAATAGTGTTTGCCGACATGTAATTAGCGAGGAGTTACATGGCGCAGGTCTCTTTTGCGAAAATAGAAACAATTAATTATTAGATAAGAACAAAAACTAAGTAATTAATTGCCCGCGTATGCCAAAAATGGTATTTTTATTTTACTTTATTTGGAAAACTTACAGCTAAATAATACAAACAGAGGATATAAAAGTAGATTCACATAAAGCCATTAACAAGTTTTCGCCTATAGAACGTTTGTAGGTCTGCCAATGCAAAAAAAAAAGTAGCCAGATGGAAGTTAAATAAAGTAAGATAGTCCAATACAAATAAACGTTCCAGTGAGTATGATACTAACGGTAAGTATTACAGTAGTTATGATTAAAAATAATTTAACTATTAATGTATAATTTGTATCCTATTGTAAATCACTAAATGGTATTAGTTTATATTATTCTACGCAATTACGGTTTTCTTGTTAGGTTATCATTATAATTTTCTTGCTTTATTTTGGAGCCCCTCGGTGTGGACGTAAATGGGCTGTCGATGTTTATTATTTTTGAAGTCTTTGTGACTGATGTGAGTCATTAAAAAAAAGTCACCTCATTTGTGTATTCAATAATAATTTTTCTAATTATTATGAAGATATTAATCTAATTGAAGTTATAGGTACTTATACTTAGTTATATTTATAAATAAACATGAATTAACAGAATAAATGTTTATTAAAATTTATTGCAAATAGGCGAAAAGCTGGCAACCTGGCCTAGAAGTACTACTTACTCGTATGCCTATAAGCATGTAGTTGCGTATTAATCTGGAACTTATGGTATTTGTGCGTTTTATTTAAGATATCCAGCTGAATATATATTTGGTATAACATACCATAATAAAGCCTTTGGCGGCTCTATAACATTGTTGTCTACCTTACAGCCCACACGATGAATTATTATTACTTATAGCTTTTTTTAGTTTAAAACTTATTAATTTGCTTGCTGACGCTACTGTTGTGCAGTAAGTGAAGAGTGCTATACGCGACACAATGATGTCACCCCATTGCATGTAAATTACGTGAGAAATTCGATCCCATCGGCGCGGGCGTCGATCAGCCGCCGCCGCCGCCGCTTGCATGACTCACGAGCATGAGGAAGCTGCATATGATCACATTCACACCAGAGAAAAATAATTCATGTGCTCGTACGCAAATCTACCATTTTCTTTTTTATGTTGACCTACTTAAGACTTGACCTACTTGTATATGGATAGCTAGATCTTAAAAAAACGACGTCTCGTCTCATAGTGAAATTAGAGATTACCACCCTAGATTGTGGTCGCGTGCTAAGCTAACGGATTTCTCATGTATTTTCTACTGATTGTTTTTTTAAATTTTGGGTTGATAAAGGACATCCGTAAATATAGGTCACGAATCATGGTCTGGTCTCTTTATAAAAAAAATGTGTAAATTATTCTTACAACTCAATAATTAATCATAAAATAAATAAATAAATAAACTCATGAACAACGAAAATAGGTTATCAAAATTACATAATAATTTCCTGTACTGTAACAAGCTTCAACTTCCGGCACCGATGACCGAGTACTTTAGGTAGGTACCTGCTCAATTTTTATCGAAAACAACAAGAACTTCAATGTAACCGCCCGGAAATTAAATAGGAATAATAGTACCAATTACACTAATAATTAAAGCGCCCATTCCGTAGAAATTGATAATAAAAAGTCGCAAAATACTCGGAACGGAAACGGTCGATAAACGTTGCGGAGTTTACCGACGCTAATAAATTTATTATCATTAAAAATTATCATATTTGTAATATAAATTGCGAGTGCTCGTCGTAAAAGCGGTGCGATTAGAGTTTTTCTATGGCGAGCGTGGCGGGAAGCGTGAAATTGCCGGGAACGCGCACTACAACAAACGCTGCTTCTTATCTACACTACCTAACCTAGTCCTAGTATATATTAGAACACAAATAAATAATTTTAAATAGTTATTATCTTACAAATTCTTCTCTAATGTAAGCACAAAAAGTATAAAGTAAGTAAACAATATGTCTATTATCATCGTCAATTCGTTTGGGTTTGTAAGATCATTACCAACCCTACAAACCCTGGTGTCAGGATTATTGAGCCGCCAATAGCTTCTGATATGGCTCATGTAACGACTACACGTGTTTTACTGTAACACTTAGATAAATAGTGTCAAAGATTCTGTAGTTAGAATGGAATTGCGACAATAAAACGTAAAAACGCTTTATAAGTCGCAATATTTTTGCACTTAGCATTTAAGAAACAGAATTGTTAAAATAACAGAGAAGCTTGTAAAGCGGTAAGTTTTATAAAAAGAAACAATAAAACCACCCTACATATCTAATAAGTCATTTACTTTGATCGTCTACGCTGGATTACTAAGAACAGTCCATCACAATACAATAGCACACACGAACATATTCAATAAACGCTGTAGAACTTGTAATGTTAAATAGCCTTACATGCGATTAAGGGGGCAGTCGGCTGTGAAATGAAAACCAAGCCGACGACGCTCAGTGCGTCTGCGCGGGTTTTTCACAATCATAACTTTTAATGGATCTCTTGACCTGCGAGTTGCGGATCTGTGGCAGATTTGAGATTAGTTACGGTACTAAGTACATATTAACGCGAAAAGCAAGCTTTTTTGTCGACATAGTTTAACTTTATGGCAATAATTGCTCATCTTATGCAGTTGGTTGAATTTGTTTTTTAGAAAATTAATTTTTAAGGGCAAACCAAAGAATGTGGCAGTCGCAAAATAAAATACCATACAATATATTATTATGAATATGATGTTCTCGACTTACACAAGAGTCGAGATCAATAATCAGCACGAAATGAATCGTGATTTCGTCTAGATAATGTACGTATGATACCTATAGTAAATAGAACAGTATATATAAGATAAACATTTATTAATTTTGAACAAAAAGAGAATAAATACATAGTAGAGTTTACGAATAAGTATAATTAAAAAAAAGAAGACGAAGAATAAAGAATATTTTAAAAACCTGTTTGACTTCGCTCAAGGCTCAAAAGCTTGGTGAAGCTTGGTGGACTAAAAATAAACGATAACTCGTATTTTTGCTAGATCTTTGGTGATCCTTCATTTTATAAGTAAACATTGCACCATGAATTACATTTTGAATAGGCCAAGCATGTGTCGGGCCACGCAAAGTTTAGGGTTCAGTTATCCAATACTACTTAGTACCTGTTTAAGACAGTTAACATTCATCAAAATATTTTTTTATGATATTTGTAGTACCTACCATATTTCTTAATTGTACAAGTGCATTTTATAAGTTGGTCTATTATTTGATAACCTGTAAAGCCTACTTGATGTTGATACATTTCATCATAATATGATGTGTGAAAAAATTCATGAATTATTATAGTGAAGAATACGAAACAGTTATAAGTTATAACAAATGAATGTCTCTACTAGCAGTTATGAACAAAGAGGTTTGATAGGCTCGCTTCACTCCCAGGCGACTGCGGGTTCGTGGCTTAGCCCCCCCCCCCCGTGGTCGCGCAAATCAGAAATCTTTGGACTGATAGAATGTATTTTTTGGTAAAAAGACCTGTCAAAATTATTTACTTTTAGTTAACCGACAGGGTATATATACACTTTGTATTCTAGATCTTTTGCGAATATGTTTGGAAAGTTGAGGAACAAGAGGTTTAAGTTTTACTCTATTTAAAGAAAGATCAGTAATAAAATTTCCGTTGATCTTTAGTTTAAATCTTGAAAATACTAAAATATTTTATGGATTGAACTAATATACCTAAATAATTAACTCGATTAGCTACCTCCTAGCCTGTAAGTTGGTGCCTTTCTATGTTACTGGTTATAAAGGATATCTTTATTTTTGAAAGTGGTTCAATCTGTTCGAACGCGCTCGTTTTAAGTTCTTTGTGTTTAGTTTAAAATTTTTTTTTTGACGGACCTAATGTCTATTTATACCAGAGTGGTAATATAGTGGGCGCGGACTTGCGGGGGAGCAGAAGGCTCGTACCCCTTAGGAATTTTATTTAAAAATTAGCTTTCAACGTTACTTCTACACAGAGTAACGTTCCTGAGACCTCTCCGAATATACAATGCTACGCTCCATTTTCCCCGGAATACTTGTTTTTATCTAAATCTTTCTGAATTATACAAAATGTGTGGAAAATTCACGTTAAAGGTAATTGAACAGTCGTACAGCTACGCTTTTACGAGCTGCATGCGCCCGCGCATCCACGATATAGCGTTTAAGCTCTTCGATTAATTCATTGCAAATAACAGCCTCCTTCAGACTGCTTTCATGGCTTTTATGGTTGAAACGCCAAGTCGATAAAAGCGCAGATACCACAGCTTATACCACCACTCAATTTGCTTACGTAAAGTTGCGTTCCTTGCAAAAGTTTATTTTTAAAAGGCAACGAACACGAGTCTATTTTTTCACAAATGGGAACGGGGTATCTGTATACTCTGTAGAGCCCCAATTTGATGGACGCAAACCAATTACTGGAGTGTAGAGTCGCCAACTTTCAGTGAAACGCCGCCATAAAGTGCGATATCCCGCTGCGAGAACGCTTTATTTTCCTATAAAAGCGTTTTATCCACGTATAAAAGCTTAAATCCGCGCGGAGCTTTCCCCGGCGGCGAGTCGGCAAAAAGAGCATTAACGGCGGCAACATGGCAGCGCCACGCCCCCCGCCCTTCCGGCGCGCCATTGGCCGGCGCTGCCCCGCCCCCCGCGCCCCGCACCCCGCCCTGCACAGTCGCAGCCTACCCGCCACGCGCGCCGCACCGCACAAGGCGCACACTCCTCGCCCGCGCTACTCGCGACACGAACACCACGCGAAACGCGCTCGGTCTACCTGTGAACTTTGACGGTGTTCCACAACAAATAACAAAGTGCTAAAACTATTGAAAGGATTAACATACCTGTGCTAAAATTGACGTTGGTCGTTCATCTAT